>JAPYYV010006184.1:0-17765 GCA_030522625.1 Copidosoma aretas | reverse complement strand
CTTGATTTAAATAAGCAAGCACATACATCACTTGAATACATGAAAAATACTGATGATTACACGTCGATATCATAAGTATTAACAGAACCATTATACACAGATTAAAGAAACCTAAATATTTACGTAAGTTGCACGAAAACTAAATATCTGTATGACCGTGTAAAAGTGAAATGTACACAATACTCTATCCCAATGAGTAAGTACACCACTTAAATACATGAAAAATACAGATATGTTTGGAAATCGTCATGACATCTGCATGAACATGTACAAGTGCAAGATAACAACGCTCCTTTTCAATAAGCAAATACAACCCTTGAATGGTAGCAGGTGGTTTTCAAGTAGTCTACTGGTTTTGGATTCAAGAGCAAGTGATATTTGTTACGTAAATTTTTGAAACACAAGTACAATTTGTTCTTTTAAGTACGCCTGGCGCCATCTGTCGGAATTTTCAAGACGTGACGAGTTCTTTTTACTAACGGATGATCATGTGTCTGTGTGTGTGTGTATCTTGCTCTAGAGCTGTATATCAGCTGATGTGCTTTGTCAAAAAGAATAGGTACTTTATTTTCTGGAAGTTGGTAGCTCTGCGTTTAGTGCTACAGCTCCCTCTCACCTCCTCTTAAGTTTAAGTGTACGTATCTTAAATCCAGTATCTGGTTTATCTTCCGTATTACTGTATATATATTATATTTGTTCGATTTTAAAGCCAATTTTTATGAAATCGGTTTGGGTATCTATGTTTGTACATATATGTGTGCATTGAAAGATTAATTCTGGTATTTTTTATTTAGACATAAGAATAGAAATATTAACATATGGGGTTGGTACGCGGAGCGTGCAGGAGGAAGCCCCACTAGTATATATACACCTATTTTATATAGTTGTTTTTGTGAGGCATTTCACATAATTCCAAAGCCCCCCTTGCCCACAGCCACACTACAAAATAAGGAAAATTCCTTTTTTTTTTCTCCGTCATTCCTACTTAAAATATGTATCACCCAACCCCCCCCCCCCCCCCCCCCCCCTTCCTCGCCCCCCCACCCCCCCCCCCCCCCCCCCGTTTTTGTTGGCCACCCCACCCCCCCCCCCCCCCTCCTCAAACACACATCCTAAAATCCATTTGATACCAACCTTTATACCTTATTCAAGGTAAACTTCGAACATATAATACGAATTCATTCATCTATATTTATCAGCGTTTATACATCCGATGAGGTCAGAACCTTTATACAACACCAAAAAATCTATATTCACTTTTTTTTTGCATTACATTGTCCGAGATGTTTCTAGAAATTTAAAAAGGAAATTTAAAAATTATTAAAATGATAATTAATTTTTTTGTAACAATGTATAATGAATATGGAATCAATACATAATCAAAAATTATTGCATTACATAACTTTTCAAAGAATAAATGTTTGATTGTACTTCTCTACAATAAAATATGA
The DNA here is from genome assembly GCA_030522625.1 of Copidosoma aretas. Classification (NCBI taxonomy): domain Eukaryota; kingdom Metazoa; phylum Arthropoda; class Insecta; order Hymenoptera; family Encyrtidae; genus Copidosoma; species Copidosoma aretas. The sequence goes on along the minus strand of JAPYYV010006184.1, from coordinate 16,314 downwards.
TGATAATTACAATTTCTTCATCTTTTAAAAATAGTTTGTCTTTCACTTCTTCAACTTCTCCCCATTTGTATCTCATACATATCATAGATTTTTATGAATTGAAATTTCTTTACTTTTTTTTTAAATTGCTAGGGAGGTAGATAGATGAAATTTATACTTACTAATAATTCTTGGTTCAAAAAAAAAAAATTACATCCTACTTTTTACTCATGTGCATCCGACTAGGGGGGGGCCCAACACGCCAACGGTCCCTTGGGTCCAGGGAACGCCCTGGAGAGATGCACATTTGTGATGACAAATACTATTTCCTACTTCGATCTTTTATGGAACCTTGGTACACTCTCGGCAGAAAAAATAGCATTAGTAACTAGATTGTAAAGGCTTCTTTACAAACATCGTTACGTCTCTTGCCTATGGATCGAAACCTCTCAGTTCACAAATTAAAGCCTATCCAATCTCCTACGTGAACTACTAATTTTTACTGGGCACAAAGTCCGGCAAAAAGTGAGCCCTTCGGTCCAAAGTGTGCCTGCGGGTCCGAAATTGTACTTTGCGTCCTGAGTAAGGAAAACAATATACGTGACTCAGGCACAAACGTACATTAACCGTACCCTTTGGGCGCTCATGTTTGTACTTTGCACCCTACTAGCGTAATGTACTAATTTCACACAATGTTTTCTATTTGTGAATTGTTTTCCCATTCCATTTTATTAAATATTTATTTTTTGTTTTTTTACCTTGATAATGCATCGTAACGACCGTTAGAGCATATAGTTTTTTTCAAGTATAAACATACTTTCTTAAAACTTTGACCTTGAAATTCACTAATAGTCATAGCAATTGCTACAACTGAAGTAATTTGCTATCTGTATAAAATAAAAGGCAGTAAAGATGTATTACCACTATGTACAGTTATTTTTGGTATAAAAACTTAATTTACAATTTTTTCTCTAGTTATTATTTAACCTTTCATATTGTATTTCGATAGAATTTAGAAACCTTAAATGTTTTTGTTTTCCCTTCCCTATATTTAAACGGAATTTCGAAAATTTCTTATCACTACAACGTATAGTACGATTTAATTTTGAAATTTGGAAGAAATAAAGACCTAAAATCTCTTTCAATATCATGCTTCTATTACTATTCTTACCGCCGGAAGGATTTGACTAAAGTCCCTTCCTTAAACAATTAATTTACCCCGGAAACGTATTTCCGTATCATATGAATCGTTTAACGTCCTATCAACTATTTCCAAAGATTTTTTGGAATCATGTAAGCCTCATTCCATGTCATTAAATCTACTTCTCTTAATTTGGTTTTTAGTTCTCAATTCTATAAGTACGCTATTAATATTAATTAACTTTAAAGGTAGACGAAAAGTTCTATGACTGATCATTCCCTTTGGAAGCAATACACTCGCATTACCAGTGTAAGCCATTGACAAAATATTTTTACGTTTAGAAATAACATGATAAACTAATTTTTTGTATTCAAAAATTTTTACTGAATCTCCAGGACTGTCTATAACATAATTTTTATATTTTTTTTTTTGCAAATGATATCAAAAATGTTTTTTTGAATATCATTAAACTGTATGTACATCGAATCAAATGATTCTTTGCAGTAAGTAATTTCCTTAGTGTTATCATATGGTTCTATGTTTATTTGTCGGTCCAGGGTAAATGAAAAGATTTACATGATTTATCTTCAGATTCCAGATTTGGATTATTATATAAAAGACCCTGATTTATTTCATCGAAAGTGAAATATTATTTAAAATACTCTTAAAGTTTATTAAAAATATTGTCACTAATAATATTTTCTAAAAGTAAAATCCAAGCGAAAATTTTCTTAATTGATAAGATAACATGACGGCATTTTCATTTTCAAAAATATCATCAATTTGATCATCATATCCAATTAATACAGTGGCTACAGTAGTATCTTTGAATGTTTCATCATTAATTCCGTTGTATGTTTTTATATCTTCAAATGAAGTAACTTATTTTAGATTAATGATTACAAATTTTAAGAAAAATGTTCATGATCTTTCGGAGAAAAAATATTTAATCTTCCAATGGCAGTGTTTCTATGAACGTTTTTCCTTTTCTCTAAAATTTCTAATTTGTCATCAAACACAGTTTTCTGGAATATTCACGTACTTTAATGGTTTCGCAAATTATTTGTTTTATTCTATTTAAACTAAGCTGTAATATATGTTTTCCGATTTTCTAAAGAACTTTTAATTTTGTTTTCTTTAAAAATTGTTTTTTGCTTGTTGTATAATTGTTTGATAATATTGATTTTCTATAACAAATTTAAGCCCTATAAGAATGATATTTTTATAAGGATCTTTCAAAATCCATATTATTTATGGTATTTTAGATTAAAACTAAAATAATTAATAAAAAACATTGAGAAATCTAATAGTTCATGTATAGATTGAAATTACATATGAGGGTTCGGCGTGTGGAACACCCAGAGGGCGAATCCACACTAGTATATACATGTAACATTATGCATGAAAATTAATCGAAAAATATTTCAATTAGTGTGTAACATAATTTAAGCACGCCTTAATTTAAGAAATAATATGAACGTTACAAGAATAATGTGAAAAAAATACGAGAAAACTACACACAAAACTGTAAAAAAAACAGTTCTATAATAGTAAAATGTATGTATGCTCATAGGAACTCGTCAGAAAGACAATGCAAGTGATTTATTAATTTGTGAATGTTTCTTTGTATTTTATATCTAAAAATATTGTATTGAATGAACAGCAAAAATCAATGTGCATGAAGTAAATATTATAATTGAAAGTTTTCTGAAAAAGGTGTGAAATCTTATAAAAACGAACTTTGTAAAAATTTAAAAAATGTAATGCCAGTTTAAGTGTAATAATGTTTTTTTTTTTTATTTCTCTTCTAAATGAGTAGTGAGAGCCATGACAATTATTTTCCAAACTAGCATATGCTCAAAATATTGTTGCAAAATTATGGTACAACAAAGTAATATTATTAATAAACTGCAACAATAATGAAGCATATATAAGCTTAGCAAAAGATTGTTGTGGATCTTACTACTTTTTCAAAAGAATATTCAAAAAAAAATGTTTTACTATTTAAATAGCATAACATTTTTTAACCTTTTTTGAAGGTCGATTTGTATGATATATGATTTTTGTACAAATGTATTTGATGTTAGTGCATGACCTTACCTTGGTACAGTGTTACTACCACAATAATAAAGTAGTGCCTTAAATACGTAAAGTATTGAATGTATTTTCAATAATGACTATTTCTTCTTGTAAAGGCACCTAATTCGAATTTTTCACTATTACCTAACAACATTGGATATATTTTCATCATTCAAAAAATATCGTCAAAAGTTAACCATTATTTTGTTTAGTATGCAAAGCTGAAGCCAAGAAAACCATATTTCGCTATAAGGATCCATGATAAAAGTCTGAAAACTGTTAACACCAATATTTTGCTTCCTAGGAACCCCAGCCTCACAAAAATTTAACAGAGTACCTATTAGATATTTACCTATCTGTGTGTTAAGTTTTATAATAATCTTATCATTATTAGGATTCAGGATGCATCTACCTTGATATAGCCAGGCTCGGTTCAAGGATGACTAGCAGTTCACCAGCCAGAGCATGTACACCTCTCGATATGGTTCGTTGCATGGACGTACAAACATATGTATGAATAAACCTACACATAACATCAGTCTGTTGTGCCTCGCGCTCTAGTAAATAGTTTGTACAGGTACATTGATCTTAAGTTGGTACCTATCACAGTTAATCTTCTATTAGTGCGCGGGAGACTACCAAGCCGGCAACAGTCTTGGTTTTGCTCTCATGTGGTAAGTTTTCTAGAGAGACGAAGGAGTAGGTATATCATGTATTCAAGCGTATGTAGAAGAAATGAATATATGCATACGTAAATGTACGTATATGTGTAAAGAAAGAAAGCGAGAAAAAAAACGAAGGACAGAGAGGTCAAGTCCCGAAGGCTAGATTCCTAGAGAGAATTCAGGCAAAACCGGTCGAGTCGGATCAAGAGCACCCGCTGCTCACCACGTTTTTATGTAAGTATACTTACCTAGATTTTCTCTCCCCATCTATCAGTATTGCTGGTCTACTATAAAGCTGGGGCTTCTTTTTCTCCACTATCTTTCTCCCTCTTACCAGCTGTTACTGCATCGCTTACTACAATCTGTGCTATTTTAGGTCTCTACCTTTTTGAACGTAGAATACATAATAAATATTTTATATTCGAGCTCCTCCACTTATAACAATGATGGGTATAAGGGTTCTTGCGTGCGAGAATTTGTTGTCTGGATTAAGACGAAGACAACGATCACCTGCACAACATAACTTGTTTTTTTTTAAGGGGTGCCACACGATAATATTTTCAAAATTTTTGACCCGAAAAAGTTGCAGGTTTGTTGGGATTTTGACGTATATAATACATCACATACTGCACTCGAGGACGATTTTTTTCATTCTTGCTTGCCATTCGTGCTAATTTAACTAGCGGGTTTCTAATTATTAACAAGATTTCTCATAAAATCAATGGTTTGTCGTAAATGTGGAAAATGTTTATTTACTGTTTGTCAAATAATTTATCAAAAATACGGGCATTTAGTGTCAAGATAGGCATGTGTGCCTTTACCGCAATGAAGTGAGTATGTGATATCAGTAACTTTCCTGCGAATTCGCTTTGGCCATCAATTAATACTCTCGTTATGGTCTTCAACTTTAAACTACTAGAACTTATTGAGTTTTTATACTTCTGTTCAATGATGATTTTACGAGCCACTGGAACTTTACACAAACTGCGGGAGGTAATTTACAATGTTTAAAATAAATTTTACAAGTATTATACTTTAGATGAAGACGTATAAACATATTTTTAACTGACATAAGATACTTTGTTGATAATAATGGATGGTTATGCTATATTGATAAACAGCAATCTAAATTCTCAATCCAATGTTATGATTTCTGTCCTATAATATATTAATGAAAAACAGATCACGCTATTTGGCTTGTGTGCATTGTTAATATTGGAAACTGAGTTATAAATGAAACATTAATATACTAACGGTTCTCTGGATCAACAGATATAACCATAAACATTTAACTTGAAGCATTTTCAATGGTTTTCTTCATTCCGTACTTTCTCTTTATATGATTGCCATAAAATCTGCTATGGACCAAACAAAATCTAATACAGTGCTACGTTTTTCAAATTTGTACCTGCAACATATTAGTTGAAAAAAAATATATTAACCTAGCGGCTACCTGAATGGCGCACAAAAGGGCTCTTTTCAGAAAAGTATTACTTGCAATATGTGATCTTTATAACCAAGTGTCATCTATAACATTTAAAAATTAGACCTGTTATCACACCTCTTTATTTCTAACATTTATTGTCTTATTAGGTAAAGTATCATTATCCAAATCACTTTCCAGATACATGGAAAAAAAATCCACCAATATTGGCGTATAATATATAGAAACGCAGTGCAGTGAAAATTTTTCCGCTTATATAAAGATGATTCCACGTGCACAACAAAAAATACACAGATAATTGTGTTATTGCGCAAGTTAACAAGCGTATGTGCAATCGATAAATGTTTTTTAATTTACAGCGTTCGTCTGAAAATCTTAAATCAGAGAGTGTTCATATAAGAAATTTTCTAAAGACATGTGCACTATCGTGTTTAATACATTCTCGGAAAAATACAGATAGAAAGATCTTGCAAGTATTAAATGTTTTGTTCGAGTCTTCTTATACATGTTTGTGCAAAAAAAAGCAAATAAGTCACGTAGAGAAGAGAACAGAATAGACCAAGTGAGTTATCTACTGTGAGTATATTATGCAGAGTCTTAAGTGTACTACAATGCATATATTGTGTAGCACAAATGTCCATAAATCACGCAGAAACTTATAAAAATTAGATATTAATTAATAAATCAGAATAAGGATTGCATGTATGACAGTGTAGAAAACTGTTAACAAAATTCTATGATAATATGTTATTAATCAATGCTTATACAAGTAACAAAACTTAACTACACGTTTACGTGCCAAATTATAAAGCATTCTCTTTGAATTTGATACTACCTTGTCTTGGTGAGGGCTGATCACTGTAAAGTAATTTTTTTTGTACACTAAACAAGACTCGGTGATTTGTTGAATGATATTGCTGACTGTTATTAGGTCATGATCTCATTCATTATTATATTCATCATTTCTATACGTATAAATTATTTTTATGAGTGCAAAGTAAGTGTTTCTTGATATTTAAATTGATGCTGATCCGTACAACAGTTTAAAATAAAATAATAAAAAGACTACGTATCGTCCGTATCTGTTTGAACGTAGCACAAATAATACATTCCTCAATTACCACTATGATAAATAGAAATTTTCTTCACAGTAAACATCAATCAGTCAATTATGTTTGTGAGCAGTTTATCAGAAAAAGAATCCTAACATAATTTTTATGTTGTCGAGTATGAAAACAAGAATTTGAAGGTTTACAGTAAATTCATATGAGTCTTAAAGTGAGAATATCTAATTGAGGCAAATATTATTCGAATACTGAAATATTTTAAGAAGTGCAGATGGAGGTACAGATATATGTTGAGAAGATAACATTTTTATGGGTACCCTGGTAAGACTTTACTATAATTGCAAGCTGGCATTTCACTGTATTATCCAATCAACGAGTACATACTGACCATAAATACGTCAAAGATCTTGGAAAAATGCGGCACGGCTGTCCACTTACTTTTTATCTGTCTTACATTATCTTTAATCCATTAACACAGCTGCATAAGTACGACAAATACTGCTTCCTTTGTTAAAATTACAATGAACCAGCTCGACTAACAATAAGTGTATACGATTTAGAATGTGTTTCTGTCACCTTACAATAACATTTTTGTGCACATAGTAACTTGTTTTTCCTCTGATAGTTCCGATTTCTGTCTCAAGTTATGAGTACTGTTGACGATTCATTGACAAATTCTTAGTTCATCGCAATATGTTCTAGCGAGTAAAACTGGGTAAGAACTACATGGATGACCAGCAGTAATACTCAGATTTCAACCAGGATTGTTAGCGTGATTTACAGGACTACAAAACCGCAGCTACAAACAAATATTGTATATCATCAGTATCAATCATTTATTTATGGGAAGGATTCCAGTATTTTTTCGTTGTTCAAAGAGATGACAAACCCTAAAAGCTTCTATCAGCTTCGTGCATATGCACAGTGAAAGTCGGATTTTCGAACCCAAATAATGCTCAAGTTATATCTATCCATAAGCTACGTACATAGTATAGGTATACTTCCCGTGTTATAGATTTATGGCACATGGTGCCCGTGCTTCTTGATGTTCACAGACATGATAAGATGAACGTAAAACTATCCTCAGTATTGGTTCAATACTTATAACGTATTTTTTCTCTGATACTTTAAATTCTCTGTAATCATTACATAGTATATTATTTCTAACAAATGTTAATAGATTTGTTGTTTTTCAGATTATCTATTGCATTTTTTTATGCTAAAAAAGTAAATTTAGCTGAATATGAATGTCCAAATTATTCTTTTCAAATTAGACTTAGTGTTAATTCTAAATTTTATCATATAAGACTATTTAACTGGAAAAACTGTTCCAAAAGTTGCAAATACATATATTTGTCTTGTGTGACTCTAAAAATATTATATGCATAATTATGATAAATGAATGGAAAATAAATCTTTTTAATCTCTACTACATTTTAAATACGGTGGAAAAATAACCTTTAGAGTAAAGGAGCAACGATATCATTCTTATAGCATTACGCTGAATCAGCACAGTTACAATTAACTCACTAGCACTTCTAGAGTTTTCGATATAAAAATCAGGAAAAATTCAGGGATGTTCCCCAGGGCCCTTAGATTTCCACAGTATACGTGAAAACTTGGTATGTTGTTTTGTTTACTCAGAAAACGCCATAACCTCATTAATCAAGGAATTTGTAACTTCCATCAACAAAAGACAGCTACGAATTTTCGAAAATCTAAAGTTTTTCAATGTAAGATTGTTAATTTATATCTAAAGAAAATGCATATTAAATTTCAGATCATAACCTACATTAAAAAAATTTAAGAAGCAATTTCGTAAAAATATTTTCAACTGTACCGTGTATTATCCAGGCTTTTTCATCACATTGTTGTTTATATCTTTAAAACTATCTGCAAAACATGGAGCTCCATAGTGATATTTCCGTCAGAATTACATAAGCTTTATTTTAATTACCTATTAAAGGTAAAAGTCCCTCTTTGGAACGCTTTTTCACACGTTTTTTAAAAAGTTCTATGAAAAAATCAACGCTAGCCATAACTCTAAAATTTTCTCTATTTTTAATATTCTATTCTTCATAATAACTATTCTGATTTTTTTATTTAGTTTCTATGCTGCAAAATAATTTTACTAATAAAAATTGGGCGATGGATGAAGTCCACCGTATGGAACATCAACACAAAATGTGTTCCTGCTTTTAAAACAGATGTCGCCCCTGTAGAACACACATGTAATTTAAATATGCTGAGGGCGTTCTATAAGGGGGACAACGAATATTTGAGGTTATGTTTCTGAAGGTCCCCCGTCTGGAACAAAAAAACATTATGATCTTTTTTATCTAACTATAGTATCATCATATAAGTAATTATTCTTATCGCTTACAGAAGTTCATACATAATTAATTATTAATAAATTTTTTATTTATGAAAATTTCAAAAAACATTTTATTTTCAGGCTCTTTACATGGGCTCCTTTAAGGCACTGTACTTATTACGATAATTTCTAGGCGTTTATCACGACGTTGGGTTAAACTCGCTGATTCTCGAAAAATACTCGTTTGATCGGACGTCAAAAATTCAGGGACATTACTCAGACTCTAGCTTCTCACAGTTGTTGTTGAATATAGATAAGTTTCATCGATTCCCTGATAATAATCATAACCTAAAAATCAAACTGTGACCAATCAATGAGTGTTACAAACTTTTAAAAATCAAATAATTCTAAATACTACCTTATGTACCTACCTTAGAAAAATGTGTGTAAAATATGTCAGGTAAAAACATTACACAGCAATAATTTGAGATATAATTAAGTGAAAAAGCTGTTTGCAGTGCTGCGCTGCAGCACGTGTTTTTGTCTGCTTTTTTTTACAAAATTGCTTATAACTCGAAAAAATGGTCCTTTATTTTGGGGTCCTGGAAATTAAATCTGTTTCGAATTGCACGAGCTTTAATGCTATGTGCCATTTGTTGCCAGGAAAGTGCTTGAACAGTTTATTTCAAACGAGAAACATGAGAAAACAAAGCTTTCCATGTTGTCTTTCATGGGCAGAAAATTTTTTCATATTCTTTGTTAAAATAAATAGTTCGAGCACTTTCTCTGCGACAAGCGACACATAGGATGAAAAATGATGCAATTCAAAGCAGATTTGTACTTCAGGGCACCAAGCTAATGGACAATTTATACATGTTATAAACTATTTTGTAAAAGAAAGCAGACTAAGACACGTGCTGCAGCTCGGCACAAAACATTTTTACTAAATTTCTTCTCAAATTTTTTCTGTTCAATGTTTTGATCTTAAATTTTGTATACACGTTCTTCAAAGGTATGTCCATCGTGTAGTATTGAAAAATTTTTGATCGTTAAAAATTCGTAACTCACTTTTTTTGATCGAAGTTTGATTTTTAGGTTATGATTTTTTTCAGGAACACGATAAAACTTATCAACATTTGACAAAACTGTCAGATAATAGAGAGTCTAAGGAATGTCCCTAAAGGTTCGGGGTCCCATCCAACGAGTATTCTTTAAGAACTGGCGAGCTTAACGCACTGTCACGATAAGTGCCCAAAAATTGTTGTAATAGGTACGATGCCTCGAACGAGCCCCTTAAAAGCTAGGTCGAACGTCAGCTGAGTGGATCTCCCGATATACCTTTCTCTCGAATGCACTCGAATATGTTTACATGTATGCATTTGTAAAAGTGTGTGTGCGTGCGTGTGCGTGTGTATGTGAGCTTGTGCATGCGTCTATGCGTGAGAGAGTTAGAGAGAAAGTTTATCAATAGCAACACTGGGATGCAAATAGTACTAGTGAGCAAAAGGCGCTCACAGAGCCAAGATTAGTAGACGAAAATGCGCTTACCTGATGTTACGGGCAGGAGGTAGGGGGCTAATAAGAGGCACGGCAGGTGAGATCCTCTTGAGGCCCCCCTATAATGCCTCGCTTGGTCTTTTGTCACAAGCTTCTAACTTTTACGGATTCACAGACAGCACTACGACTTCAAGAAAATGTAAGATGATGATAATAATAATAAAAAAAAAATTAAAAAGAATACTATGACAAACGTGAATGGACGCGCATTTCGGATTCCCCAGTAGTGGTATAGTAGTAATAGTAGTGCCAGCAGAGGATACAAAAAGGTCCGGCTGCGAGTAATTCTCTCCTCTATATCTACGAGCAGCCAGTATATATATATATGTATTCCCACATAGACATACATAATAGCTGAATAGATACATGCGTTCTACTGACGCACCGCCTTTCAATCAATGTCAGTATATAAGTATACTATGCAGAGTACTCAACCCATACGTACTAAGAACGGGCGCGAGAATGCGAGGCTGCGTATACTAGTTAGATTAGGCATACATTACGTAGTGTGGAATACGGTGGTTTTTTTCCTCTTTCGTCTTTCTCTCCGTCTCTCATTCTCATTCTTCTCCTTATTATTCCCCTTTTTCTTCACTTTTTCTTCTAGACAGTGCTACGCCTGATCTTATTTTTTATATAATACTAGTGCATACTTACTCCTTTCCCTGCACATAGAATAAGCCCGTCTTTTGCGTGAAAAAATTCTTATCATGCCTATATAGTAATTGTTTTCACGTTAATAGGCCTCTTATAACACCGAGGTTCAACCCACTATTGCTTGTTCTTTTTATTCTTTTATACTTATGCCTATACTTATCGATTGCTGAATTAAACCATGCGGGTCTTTGAAAAAGTTATACGAAATACAAAGACATGCTTATCGAGAAAGTATAATGAGTAAAGTCTACAAAATAGCATCAAGGTCATTATCGCCGGTTAAACAACAGATACTACCGCAAACTAATAAATATCGGTAAGTCGTGCGTAACGAAAAAGTACAAGTATCAGTACGTAAATAAATAATGCAGATATACGCATACACATCTGTACACAAGAGGACATGTATGATCTACACACAGACAAGTAGCAAAGAGATAAATCAGCAGTGGTCTCTGCGGAGCAAGCGACAAATGGGAAATACAATTTGTAAGCGACATAACGTATTCGAGAGCAATTTCGATAAACAATGATCGATTTAACGAGGCATGAAAAGTGCCACACATTAGGAGTACATGAGATGTACACACAAGCATACACACACACATGTGGACATACAAAATAGGAAGGAGCAGAGAACCAGAAAAAGAAAGAGAAAGAGTGTGTGCGATACGCGCGACACATGCAAGAGAAACGAAAACGAGGAGGGGGGGGGGGGAAAGGGGTGGAGGATACATTATAGGGGATATCAGGGGAAACGAGGTGGGGGTTGATCAGACACAAGGCTAAATAAATGGTAGGTTAAAATAGAAAGGGTCCTTCGTAGATAGTCCACTACGCTTATTTCCCTCCCCCTTAATACTTACTGCGTGTAGGCCGCCTGTCGTGTGTCTATGTACTATGTTCCCGTTGCCTTATCGGTAAGAGAGATGACGCGTGTGGCACCAAAACTGTGCACCGGTAGAAGCGTCAGCTGAGCCTATTATCTAAGGTGAGCAGTAGCCATGCAGACCTAAGCACTGCAGCTTATGGCATACAGGGTCAGCATCGACCAGCTGTCACGTGTTTTGGTGCTATAGTGCTGCCGTCGCTACTTTAGTTTAGGTGCCTGTTGTACTAGTGTAACTCTGCTTTCTCTAAGCTTTTACGTCAAACCCCATTTCGCGCATCTCCCCGGCTTATGTGCAGTGCGTCTGCATAACAGTATTTCTCTCTCTATCTGTCTATCTATCGATCTATCTATCCATCTATATATCTATGTATCCATCCATCTATCTATCCATCTATCTATCAATCTATCTATCTATCTATTCATCCATCTATCTATCCATCTATCTATCTATCTATCTATCTATCTATCTATCTATCCATCTATCTATCTATATATCTATGTATCTAGCTGTCTATCAATATATCTATACATCCATCTATCCATCCATCCATCCATACATCCATCCATCTATCCACCCATCCATCCATCTATCTATCTATCCATCCACCCATCTGTCTGTTGAACTGTCTGTCTGTCAATCTGTTGGTCAGTCCCTTGATGTATTAATTCGTCTATCTATTTATCCATCCATCCATTTATCTGTCTATCTGCCTATCTATCTATCAATATATCGATCCATCTATTTATCCATTCATCTATCTATCCATCTATCCATCTATTTATCTATCTATCCATCCATATATCTATCGATCTATATATCTATCAATCTACGTAAGTATCCATCCATCTATACATCTATCTAGTTAATTATATATCTGCATACATCTATGTGTATTTTACCTTTATCTATATCTCTCTCTGTCTTCCTCTCTCTCCTTCTTTTTTTAATGTACCTACTTACGCGCTTGCTTTATTACTAAAGGGCAGAAAGGAGAAAAAAGAAGAGGGAGCGCCCAGAGAAGGTTAGAAATGGATATGGACCAGTCTACAATGTTACAGTATGACGTGTCCCTCCACCAATCCACCGATTACACGTTGACTCTTACTTTTATTTGGTCTCTTACTATTATCACGAGTAAAAGCACCAGCTATTCCATCTGCTGGTTCTTTCCCTCGTCGTAGGTCATGTGTGTTGACTATGCGCTGACTCTTTTTTCTTGACATGTTATTTAATGTGTTACGAAAACCGATATTTCAAACCTCTTTCTTCAAATAGGCTAACAACGAGCTGCGCCCGGCCTTTAAGGTGACTCCGTCCACAAATGCCCGATTGCGCCCATTTTAAATATCATATTGCGCAAAGGGATTAGAATAGAATGTCGTATGATAAAATTAAGTTTGATTTTCACTGATCATTGATTGATACTACTATGGTACATATCATACAGTCAGAGTAAAATTAATAAAAACTAATTCATGAAGTCATATCATAAATTTACGGTAAAATAAAAATTAGTAATTAATAAAAACTATTTTGTGCAACAAATTGACGTTTGTATTATAAAGAAGCAGTGCTGTCCAATTCGTGCAAAGAAATTTCATCGTTTCTGTGTTTTAAAATGAGTGATCGTAAGCGTGCTTTACTATTTAAATATGCTATGCTAGTCATTGGTATCATATGTTGAAAGTCTGTTTGCATCGCAATGAAAATTTCTTTTTGACAAAATCTTGTCCCTTTTCACTACATGCACAGACGATGTGCTATAATTTCTATTAGTACGATAGAAACATGTAATTCGATTGTGTTTATGTCAATTTTACAAATGCCGGTGTACCCTTCGCGTCTATTTGTAAATATTGGATATTTTTCCTGCTTTTATAATTCAAAAATAAATATAAAATCGTATACGGAATCCTCCTTTTAGGAGATTATAGTAGGTACTGTACTCTTTAGAAAGTGAACAATCACGCCTCGTTATCATCGGGCGCAATCGGGCATCAAATTTAGCCATCAGCGGGCGCAATATGTATTTTTTTTTAACCGATGGGCGCAATCGGTACTCTCCCTCTAAATGAGTCGGATATGTTGTGGTAAGCCTGGGGCTTTAGTGAAGCATATCGATACAGAGCAATACTCGAAATAACCTTACCAAATGTTCGCAAGTGCCTATATATTGCAACCTTTCAGAGCTTCAAATGTTTACCACAATCTAATGTCGGAGAGCCTTCTCTCGCAGCTTTCCAAATTCGCCACCTTATGTAAATTTACATTGGTAATTGGCGCTTCAGCTGAGTTCAAATCCCAATAGTGGGAGCCTCTATTAGTATCAGTGTTCAAGTGCATTAATTAACATGGTCTCTTTGTAGCATTATGCGTTCAAATTAACTTCTTGTACCTTCATATATCGACGCTCACCACGAAGAAACTAATTACCTACGAAGAATCGTACACGCCACTGATTCCCCAAGAAGAAGCGTACATGCCACTTATACGGTTCTTAATGGGCAAAAGTGGTGTGTGCGGTTCTTCGTGGGGAATCATCGGCGTGTGCGGTTCTTCGTGGGAAATCAGTGGCGTGTACGATTCTTCGTGGAGAAAGAGGGACTTGTACGATTTTTAATCAGATATTTTAACGAGTATATTTTTTTGTGGGGAGGGTCCATACATGGAATGCAAGACGCTAGACTTCAGAACCATGTGTAAAAAAGGTACGTAGTCAAATAAGATAATAAAATCAAAGTTTTTCTACATTACTGGATGAAAAATGTAATGTATACGAAAAGAAAAGATTTCTTAAGTTGAATGGCATTCTAATTTATTTGAATAATTTGTCATGTCATTCTGTTAAGAAAATTTTGTGTGAGAAAAAGAATTTTTTCGTCATCGTCTTTTAACAGTACATGAAAATTGCAGACACGTTTTTACCTAAACGTAAAATACCATGACGTGCGATAGCAACACTATGCTTTTATTTGCCTTTCTTGATCCTGGGTTAGCTATCAAGTGATAGTTATCGAGAGAAGAACAAAAAAAAAGTATGAATATCATGTTTGATTGTGAAAAAACAACTGTTTACTGTAGTAAAAGTTAAACATATTCACAGGATGCAAATAATTTACGGTAAAAATTATATTTGAGAAAGTAAAAAGTACAATGCTATAATGGTATAATTTAGTAACCTGGCTGCAACCTGGAGGTACAAGTAGTAAATTTTACGGGTTTTATCGCTGTCATTTCTATTGCACGAGTAGTAATATTTTTCATTCTGATAATTTTCTACTTGTTTATTATAGAAAACAGTTATTTTTATTTAAATTTCAGTGTTGTCTTAACGTTTCTTATCTCTTATTCTGTTAATAAAGCTTAGAAATGATTTCCTCAGTTTTAATCAAGCTAACTTTGTCACTAGATATTTAATTTGATACGTAATAAAAAAATATTGTGAATAAATATGTATTTGTATAACACAACAGCTTTTAGAAATTTTTACTATGTTTACTTTTACTAAAAAAACTTAATAGATAGTGAGCGTTCCCGTCCATTTTGACGAATCCATTTTCACAAATGGACATTTTTACGAATGCCCGTTGTCACAAACGGTATATTTCACGAA
Source organism: Copidosoma aretas (assembly GCA_030522625.1). Classification (NCBI taxonomy): domain Eukaryota; kingdom Metazoa; phylum Arthropoda; class Insecta; order Hymenoptera; family Encyrtidae; genus Copidosoma; species Copidosoma aretas. Next base: position 905 of record JAPYYV010006184.1, on the reverse strand, counting down.
TGACATTTTCAGGAATTCATGTTCACAAATGGACATTTCACGAACATTCTTTTCACGAACAGAATATTTCACCAACATCATTTTTCAAATCTCATATATATGTAATTCTATATGTTACTCTCGTAATTACGAAATTCATATTACAATCGACAATCGTAAACAAATTTTTCATCGCGCTCGTGACATAACCCTTTGCGTCTCCATGTCCGTCTAATTTTGCTGCTCAATTAGAAGAAATGAAAAACCCAGTGGACACAATCTTGGGATCAAAATTACTTCCAGATGGTTACGTCTACCACTGATCGAAAATGCCGACGAAAGGTAAATGCTACTGGAACTGTAATCGGCTTCCTCGCGGTGAGTGCACCGCTCGAGCAGTGCACTGAAAAAATTTGGGTGTAGGATATCTCCAGCACTTTGGATTTCTAGAATCACCAAAATTTTCTAGCTTAAGTTATTGCAAAATCAACCTTTATTGTTTTCAACTGGGTAATGTTGTGACTCAACAATTGTTGCAATGTCTCTAGTACAAATCAGAGCTCCCTCTCTTTGATGTTGGGGGCTTGAGGTCCCCAATAAGCATTGAGCGTAAACACTTCGAGTCTCGAGACATAAAGTCTCCAAGTTGGTAACCTACTGTTACCAACTTGAAAGAGCAGACGCTCGGTATGTATACTCACTCGATTCAAATGTAGAGTATATATGCTCCGGATCTGGTGTGATGACGCTCCTTTTTTGTTTCATGCATGACTCATGAGTGATATCATATACTTAATATACATATATATATCATTAACAGAAGTGCCTTTATTGCATGATGGATGTATCCTGTTTGAAAAAAATGCATGCATTGCATGATATGTTTACACGTACGAGCTGGTTAAAAAAAAAAAAAACCGGCACAA
>JAPYYV010006183.1:0-14579 GCA_030522625.1 Copidosoma aretas | reverse complement strand
AAAGCTGACTAGTTCTAAAATGGATTTTCCAAGTGGTTTTTTTTAACCAGGATGGGATTGAACGTGAATAAATCAACAACGTTAGGCTCTACCATCCGGGTGGCAACATCAAAACTGGGGGCCTAAAGTATTTTTTTTAAAAATAGAAAAAAAAGAATCACTTTGATTTTTATAAAAATTCCAAGTAAAACATTGTAGTCCCCCAGTTTTAGTGTTGCCATCAGGATGGTAGAACCTAAAGTTGTTGATTTATTTATGTTCGATCCCATTCTGGTTAAAAAAAAACCACTTGAAAAATCCATTTTAGAACTGGTCAGCTTTTTATTCGGTTTTACGGGTGCAAAAACCGATAAGAAACCAATAAAAAATTCTTATTGGTTTTGATGAAATTTTGTTTTGGTTTCTATTGGTCTCCAATACTAGGGTTAAGTATTAAGTGCATGTGGTGATCGAAGAAAAGTATGTTCAAAATCCAAATAGTCACAATTTATAAAATAAGTCCAAATTTATGATTTCAACTCGTAGGTATTACTGCTACTTTTATGCAAACTTATTTACAAAATTTAGAAAATATTGTTCATTAATAAAGTATTAAGGCATAAAAACATAGTAAGTAATATCTCTTATCTCATTTTTCGGTACAAATATATATTTAGACCTGTTATATTCTCATAGTAGGTTAACGCATGAAGAATTACTGAGTTCTCTCATTGATCAAGGAAAGTACTTGCACCTCCTCTGTCCCTTTTACCTTCATATGTATTAAATGTATTGTAAAGGATTTATTTTCATCCTGTGTACGTATTGAACTGATATTTAAAAACAAATAAAGTGTTTTTATCTTCCTTAAGTCTAAATCCTTACTCCTTTCCTGCTATGCATATGAATCATAAGTCTCATATCAACACAATATTAGGTAGATTCATATTTTCTCATGCAATACATAACACTTTCGAGAAATCGAGTAAATTGATTAAACACTGATATTACCAAATAATGTTTTGAAGTAACATTATTTTATATGTATGGATTTACACTTCAATTTTAGGTGTAAAATTGTAGAGGTGATAACGATTAGTCTCATTACTATCTTGTTCATAAGCATGTGTCTTTATTTCAAAGCTTCTATCTCTTGACATTTAAGTCACCGCATTCATTTCACCATACCTATTTCTTCTTGCTGTGGCTTTCTCAGTCAAAGGTTGTGCGTTTCATGTCTTTAATATCTTATTTTTTCGCACCTTTTTCTTATGTACGTACTATTTTTTATAGTTGTGTATCTAAGTAAAATAACTATTTCGTATTATTATATGTATTAATAGATTTTTTTAAATATAACTGCATCTAAATTTCTAGCATTCATTTGTATATGTTTTTACTTCTGTGTATATTCTGTTTACAAAAAACTTGTTTGGTCCTTCTAACCTTTAGCTTATGGCCCTTACCACAAATGTATGAAATATATACATAATTTTATGCATACATTTCGCGTTAATGCATAAAGTTGTGCATATATTTCGTACATTTTCGGTAAGGGGTTTTTTTGATGGATATGTTACTTTAATCATCTCTGTATCCGTTGTTTATCTTGAAGTAGAAATTGGTAGCTGCAAATTCTGTACTTTTATATATTCGTCTCTATATCAGTAACTTTTATTAGTATTTATTTCTCTGTTTTTCTAGATTATTTATCACTTGTACCCTCTCAAACCGATAACTGTTTTTTATACGCCCTTGTTTAACATGAACAAGCATTTTAGATTTTATTTGTTGTATATTTCTGTTTTAGTCCTATTAATACAATTTTTTTTTGTTTTTGTTTTTTTAGGACCCTTAAAAATACTATTAAGAATTTACTTTATTTTTAGTACGTACCATAAAAAAGCCTTAACTACAAGTGGACGTACAAACAGTTACGCGTAAAAAATACAATTATAGAAGCTCCGCACTATTAAAGTATTTATGTAATCATAGAATTTAATTGAAATTACAAAACGGAATTCTGATCCAAAAGCATTAAAAATCAGGTAGTGTACCAATCTGTTCAAAAATACCTTTATGTTCAAAAATAACTTTAGACACAACATAACTTACAAAAAATATAATGTATGAATCATATGAGAATTGTTGGATAATGCTTAACTGTATAACATCAATATAAATACATTGATTATTATTCAAATAATTAGATTTTAATTTTAAGTACTGTTCTGATTTATACTTACGCGGTTCAAGTAGTCGGAGCTCGACCAATACCATAAACTCATTAGTCATGTCAACTGACCAATAAGCTCTGTCTAGCGTTATAGTCACTGCTACCTGTTGCTGCTGCAGTCAGTCCGCCTCGTTCACTCGTAGAGTCATGTAGCTCCATACTACGAGGCTCCGATAGAAAAGAGCTTCTATCGTTTCTCACGCTTCTTTCGTTTTAATACTTTTGAAAAGCGTAACGGCGCTTGAGCCAATTTAAATTACATTTCTTTTGTTTTTTCATTAAAGTCAATTATCAAGTCAATTACTTAAGATTGTGTAACAGATAAGATTTACCTTTTGTTTTATCTCTTAAATAAATAGTGTTGAAAAGATTTAAAGAGTATGTTATTGTGTGTGTCAAATTCTATCACGCAGTAAGTTAAGGCCTAATACTGTCATTTCAGCTTCTCTCTCCTCCCTCGGCATCCAGCTTCTAGCGATCAAAATACAGTTCACTACCAATGTTTATCTACATTCCAAATATTAACGAAAGAAATACAGTTTCTGTCAATATTATGATCAAAAGTAATTGAACAAAACCATTTTTTTTCATATTCGTTTCTATATTACGCATACATTTAAACTGTATGTCTCTTATTGTGTAACAGCAGTCGCTTGATCTGAATTTTTATCCAGTGAAAAAAAGCATATGTGTATGAGATATCTGTCGTGAATAGAACATCTGTATATACTACATTGCATATATAGATGTACTGTTTTGTGGGTACTTGTTATCACCACGAAACACAGCCCCGTTTTTAGATAGGAAGTTTGTTGGGTATATTATCATACAAACGTAATCTTTTGTAATAATAGCATCCTCGGACAGCCAACAAGAGGCTGTCGTAATACCTGACTATTACTATTTTATAATTCTGTACATAGTAATCGTCCAGAAACTTTTTGTACATAGACAGTTATCCAAAGAAAAAGGATGTGTAAAATTATTTTTATTCGAAGATTGATGATGTAGAGGCCATCGAACAACACGCTGCTTGCTAGGAGCACTGCAGAAAGGGATAAAAATCGATCCAGTGATAGCGGAGCACAGAATAACTATTGTCGGTATAGATATCGAGAAACTGTACGTGCTAAGCTAGGCTATAAAAAGTTACTTCTAAAATTGTAGACCCACCTAGGGATGGAGCAGCGCCTTTACTGAGCTGATGTTATCAACATGAAAATTAAAAAAAACGGGACAGTCGCGGGACTGCCGGTAGAAGCTATGCTTCTTTGCTATGATAATCATATTGAATTTGAACAAAAGTAAATAAGTATATTTATAATATAAGAATATGTCGCAAACGATTTTTTGTGCAAATTATACAAATTAATTTTACTGATAATATAATTTTTTATCAGTAAATATTATAATAATATTAGGAAAAATACATGCATACACATTCATTTCTTTTCATTCAGACGATTCATCGGCCAGTATCGTGGTAGTTGCGAGATTGTATGCATTAAGAGTGCGTGTACTGTGTGTGTATAGTATTCGTATTGTACAGTCACAGTCAGTGAGTCAGTCGAGTCTGCCGAACAGCTGAGCGGCACTACGAGCTACGAGTTTTTTCATTATTATGCATATGTCCGTGTATGCCTGCGTAGAGAGTGAGAGGGAGAGAAAATCAGACAGACATACCACTGCATGCGGGAATGGCATAACAAAGAAAAAAAATTTACATGAGATAAAATGAATTCATTCAAAAACGAAAGCAAGTCAGTTTCTTCTGTTTTTCAAAGGTTGTACAGTCATAAAATTATTTCGGAATGATTCGTACGCATTTGTATTCATATAATTAACGTGCTGCAATTTTTTCGTGATTTTTACCACTTTTTTACTAAGATACACCCGAAATTAAGAAAATTAAGTTCATATCGTAATGTCAACTAAAACCTCTCTATTTAGCCACCTTGATGTTTAGTTACCCTTTAGAAAATCTATAAAAATTGTTATTTTTGGTCTATCTGGCGTCCTGCCCAAGATATTGTGTATTTTCGAATATTTTGAGGTTATGTGTGCACAAAACCGTAAATAATTATTTCTTTATATTTGTCATAATTTTCTAAACATGCTACAGTTTTTTTCAAAAAATTTTGATCTAAATTCCTTATGGATACATCCAAAACACTAAAAATTAAGGTGATGTTTTTACATTAACCAACACCTCGCTATTTGTGCTCCACAATGATTTTTTCCCTTCAGTAAAACCATGAGAATTGTTGTTTGTGGTATTTTTTTTTCTTTCTAAGATATCGAGTATTTTTAAATAGTTTGAGGTTATATACATATATACACACGTACTCGCGGAGACGCGTACAGTCAACAGGTCTCTATGTCTCTGTCACTCTCGCTCGCCTCGCATCGTTTTGCCTCGTCTCACCACTTTACCCTCGGCCATATGTCGCCCTTCTCCAGCAGTGCTACAGAAAGCGTGCGGAGTGGGGGATCTTACGGTTTTTCGTGTTGTCGGTTTTTCATGTTAGGTCCACCTACTATGGCCCGGCATAAGAAGCACAGCTCTAATGAACCAATAAAAAAACTGGCATAACTCATGACAATCATAAGGACTGGCGACTTGCAAAATAAAATGTTGGACTACTGCACCAGACAGGAGTAATTGAGGTAGTTGGTATAGAATCATATAGATTTTACATTCACATTGCAGCTATAGAAGAAATTAGACTATAACATTTCATCCTACTAGAATGCATAATTTTTTATGTTGGAAGCCAATGGGGAGAGGTTTTATGTTTAGAAACAAATTGGCTAGTATCAGGGATTGAAGGGTTCTAAATAATTGGTTATCATGTCAAAGTCTAGCACATAAACATTTCAGCTATACATTTATGAATGTGCACCTGCCGAAAGAGAATCAAGTCGATGATATTATATAAAAGTTGTCGGCTAAGTAAGAACAACTGCATGACCATACTCTATCATTTGATACTAAAATATTATCAGATGATTTAAGCGCAAGAATAGGTATGAACGATGATCTCAAAGGAATCATCAGAAAACGAAGCCGGCATTAAACTAGCGATGATAACAGTGTTGAATCATTAATTTTGTTGCATCAAAAACCTTTCAGTTGAAAATACACGTTACAAGCACAAGGATATACATAAAGCTACGTAGTTGTTACCTAATAAAAAAACAAAAAATCAGATTTATTACATCTTAATGGACAGAAGATACCACTTAAATAAACTGCATGTCAAACTTTAGAGGGGCTGACAGTAACTCATGCCACTTTTAAGTTATAATCAGTTGTAATAAAACAAAGATTACGGTCAATATCATCCTGAATCATGGAGTCTAATTCAATTAGACTTAACACAAAATTGTAATTCTTGCGCTTAAATCTTCTGATGATATTTTAGTATCAAATGATAGAGTATGATCATGCAATTGTTCTCATTAAGCGGACAACATTTCTATAATATCATTGACTCAATTCTATATCGGTATAAGCACATGATTTAATGTATAGATGAACTCTTTACGTTCTAGACTTTGACATGATAACCAATTGATTATAACTCTTAATCCCTGATACAAGTCAATTTGGTTCCAAACATAAAACATGTCCCTATTTGCTTTCACCATAAAAATCATACATTCTAGTTAGATAACATCTTATAGTCTAGTTCTATGTATAGCTGCATTGTCAATGTTAAATTTATTTTATTCTATACAAACTACTTTTATTACTCCTGTCTGGTGCAGTGGTCCAACATTTCATTTAAGGTGGTTCATTACCCATATATAGCACTCAATTCGTAATAATTACTTAAGTAGATGGGGGACATTTGACAACAACAAAGTTAATTCCATACTGAAAAAGAGTAATTTAAGTATCGAAAAAAAAATTTCTTTAATTTGGCATGTTGCATATTCAGGTACTGTTAAGAATAAACACAAATATAATAAATATCGTCAATCTTTTTTGTTTTTTATCCAAATTTCATTTCTCAAGGCTTGGATTCTTCCTCAAAAGATGCCGAACAAAGTTACCAAAGAAATTTTATAAAATATTTAATGCGTAAAAAGTTAGGTACTATTGTTTATACAAAATCTTGCAAGACATATGAACAGTACCTAACTTTTTACGCATTGAATATTTTATAAAATTTCTTTGCCAACTTTGTTCGGCATCTTTTGAGGAAGAATCCAAGCCTTGAAAAATGGAATTTGGATAAAAAACAGAAAAGTTTGACGATATTTATTAAGTTTGTGTTTATTTTTAACAGTACCTGAATATGCAACATGCCAGATTGACGAAATACTTATTTTTTACACTTAAATTACTCCTTTTCAGTATGGAATTAATTATTTTGCTGTCAAATGTCAACCATCTACTCAATTAATCATTACAAATTTAGTGCTATATATGGGTAATGAAACACCTTAACGAGACGCCAGTCCTTACGATTGTTATAAGTTGTGTCGGTTTTGTACTTGGTTTATTTTTATATTCTTATTGATAATATCAGCAAACGAGAGGCCCTTCTCCATTCCTAGGTGGGTCTACCGTGGGTCTATAGTGAAATCCTATAGCCTAGCTTGGCACATATAGTTTCTCAAGGTCTGTACCGACAGTTGTTATTCAGTACTCTACTATTAGTGGCTCAGTTTCTAACCCTACCCTCAGTGCTCCTAGCAGTCAGCGTGTTGTTCGATGGTCTCTGTAACATCAAACAACGAATACAAATCGTTTTACACATCTTTCTTTTTTGAGTAAGTGTCTTTGTACAAAAATTTTCTTGACAATGGCTATGTATAAAATATTGACAGTTAAATATTACGCCTGCCCCTTGCTAGTTATCCGAGAATGCTATTATTACAATAGATTACGTTTGTATGATAATATACCCAACAAAATTTCTATCATAAACCAGGGCCTTGCTATATGGTGCTAACAAGGACCCAAAAAATATCACATCTATGCATGAAATATAGTATGCACAGATGTACTATTCACAAGAGATATCTCATGTGAACATACATACATTTATTGGATAGAAACTCGAATCAAGCAATTGACATTAAACAATAAGAGACATACAATTTTAAATGTATGCATTATATGGAAACAAACGTAGAAAGAAATTGTTTTGTTCAATTACTTCTGACCATAGTATTGGCAAAAACGGTATTTTCTTCGTTCTGCATTATCCAAAAATTTTCATGTGATTCATACATTATATTTTTCGTAAATGATGTTTTGTCCAAAGTTATTTGTCTTCCTACCTCGGTCGAAACTTCGACATTCGTCCCCACGTACGTCGGCTGAAAGACGATATTTCCTTCCTATCTGCACGCCACCTAGTCAGCTCGGAGGGAATAGAAGAACTCTCCCTGCTGTATTCTTCCTTCTCTCTCGCACGCGTATGTAGCTATATTACTGTATATACTACAGATATCTAACCTCATTGTGGTCGTTGAATGATTGTGAGTCGTGAGAAGAAAACGTAGTTGTTTCAAAATATAATACATTTTAATAAATTTAAATATTGTTTATCATTACACAACTGCGAAAAGAATCATTTATGCTATTTCAGACTGAATAGAACATATGAAGACTTGTTGTGGAAGTGATAGGCGTACAGCCGTTTTTTTTGCTATGTTTGCTCTGGACTTTTCAGCATCTGCTAATCAACAACCCTCGCCCCTCGTTCCTATTTTATCAACAAATATCCAGATCGTTATCATCAGAAACTTTGATACACATCCGATATGTCACAGTACCTATATATATACTGCTGCTGCTGCTGCTGCTTGCCAGCACAGCTGCTGGTCTGCTAAGCTAACCGATCTATTTATGTAGCAGACGAAATTCTGCTTACTTTTCACTTTTAAATCGAGAAGATCATTTGACTGCAAACTTTTGACCAGATAGGAAGAAAAATAGTATACATCACTCGGGACCAAAGTCGAACACCTTTCCCGGCAGTTTGCCCCCTCGGCTTCGTCTCGAGAGGGGGGGGGGGCAATCACACCGCCGGGAGGGATGTTCGACTTTCGTCCCTTGTAATGTAAGGTCAATGTCCTAGTAGTTGGGCCCCGTAGTAAGTCTGTACAAAGAATTCCCGCTTACAACTAAAAAAGAATGTTTGTTTAATAATTTTCTATCGTTATTTGAAATCTGAGGATCGATTCACCTTATAAAATTAATATGAACCCATTTTACAAATTTAATAAAAAATTAACACGTACTGTGTTTGTAGGTCGAATGTCCCAGTACTTGGCCAAGTAAAATGAGATCTGTCCGGGTGGCCAGAAATTTAGTCCCAGTACTTGGCCACTCAATTCAGCGTTAAAAGACATTTTAGGAGATCACCGTTTTTAAATAATAACTTAACGAGCGTTGCAAGTTCTAAAGTGTAAAAACTAAAAAATATATCCAGTACTGTTTGAAAAAGTTAATGCCAGACAAAATACAACAGAAAGTTGTCAATGATTAAAAAATGCGTTATCTTAAATTTGATCTTTTCGCAAAAGGCAACTTTGCGTACTTACTTGCACGGGCAGAAGGCAACCTCCTATAATATTTTGTAGATATTATTAAAAGAAGAGATGTATTATAAATAAAATTATATATATATATAATAAAAATAATTTACTGTAACATTTAAAAAGTACAAGTTTAGATTTTACAGTACGGTTACAACTTTTCATAAATATCATACGTTAGTTGTAGACTACATTTTTTCTTGTTTAGTATTTTTAACAATATTGTTTTTTTGCTTTAGCAATTCTTTGATTTGTTTATCAATTTCCTTCTTCTTTTTGGCTGCAGCTTTTTTTTTGAAACCGTCTTCCAATTTTATTTTCTTATTTTCTACTCTAACTCTCCTTTTATCTTCTATAGCTTTGCGTTTGATTTCTTTTTCTTCAGCAATTTTGTCATGATACTCTTGCCACTCTTTCGAACAAAGTAGGCTGCTGTTAAATTTCTTCTTATTTTTCTTTGTTAGAATCTCTTTTGGCCAAGCAAAAGCAGTTCAAAAAGCAGGTGGTAAGCATGACTGTAGGTCAACATCACCTTGATTTTTTTTAACAAAAACTATTCCGTTATAAGAGAAAAATGTGAACTGTGTTGCGGTGGATTTAACTTATAAGTAAGTAAGTACTATTTTGATGATTTCTGAGCAACTTGACGAATCGATGGAATTTGCTGATTTTGTTAATGGAGTGGCGAAGACATGACGACCGCGGCTGTAGGAGATAACTGGAGTGTCGAACTTGGGAGAGGTGCGCGCTCGTAGAGCGGTGGTGACGCGACGACCTGGGCTGCGGGCGAGAGATGCAGCGTCAGACTCTGCAGAGGTAGTGGCGCGACGACCTGGGCCGCGGGCGAGAGATGCAGCGACGGACTCTGCAGAGGTGGTGGCGCGACGACCTGGGCCGCGGGCGAGAGATGCAGCGTCGGACTCTGCAGAGGTGGTGGCGCGACGACCTGGGCCGAGGGCGAGAGATGCAGCGTCGAACAATCTTGTTCTTCTCGCTCTTGTCGAAGTGACTGTACTGTCGTTCTTTCCAGTGGGTCAATATGATAATGTATATCATTTTCGATACGTGGCTCATTAGCTTAAGGTTCCAACACGTCTATCTGTAAGTGCGAACCGTCGTCCTCTGCAGATCCTTGATTTTCTTGTATCAGGATTAGCCCATTGTGACTATCATTACAAAGTGTAATACCTACAGCCATGATAAAAACTTTTAACAATACAGTATTAAATAGAAGTATAATCATGACCTGATGATCCTATTTCAAACAAATTGTACATTAGTTTCAAAATTATTGTAAATAATTGTCAAGAAAAATAGTTCTGTTTTAACTTATACTTATAGTAAAATTATTTTAACCCTGTCCATGCAACCAATATAAAAACAGGCCCTCATTTTAATCATCACTTGGTTGAAAAGTCCCATTGGTTACGCATTCTTTTAAACTCTCCAGTACTTCTGACTGTAGATAATCATCCAAGCTTTTTTGAATTGATAGAATTGAGTTATTAGAATTACTGGACTCGATTTCCTGGCCATTTGGAGTCTCTTCATCATTCCGCCTTTAATTAGATTAAATGTTTTTTTCTTTTTTTCTCAATGGATTAATATTCACTGCATGAACATCAAAGGGATGAAGGCCACATGATCTGAATCCATTTTGTATAGTAAGGGGTAAATTTTTCACCTGGTCGATCGCCCTTTTCAATAAAAGAGCAAAGTTTTCTCTTTTCATCTTTTGCATCTCGTTTTCGGCCATCCTTCAATTATCAACGATTTTTTTCCATTTACTTTTTAATGGATGAGAAACAGCAACATTAAGTGGTTAAAGAATATGTGTTCAATACCGTTTGATGAGCAAAACTGGGCTAAAGGTAACGTTAGATGCGAAGTGTGTCCATCGACGTACAATATAACTGGCAGCTCAATTAGATTTTCTAAAAGCCAGGGGTGGAATTGTTTGGTAATATAATTAAAAAACATCTCACCAGTCATCCAACCCTTTTCTGTATTACCAATAAACCTCCCTGGTGGTAGAGTGTTCGCTACACTTGCTGGGATTCTCTCATACCAGTACAACACCAGTGGTGGAAGCATTGCACCTTCAGCATTCGCTGTAAACAACACAGTTATAGACTCTTTTTCATCACCATGCACTACCTTGTACACGGCCTTGGAACCTTTTCGTGCCAGCACTGTGTCAGCTTTGGGTACAAGAAAAAAAAGCGCTTTTATCCAATTTAAAAATGCGTGATGAGAGTATGTTTTATAATTTTAATTTTTCCAAATGATTGCCCACTTCAATAAAACAGTTTGTGAGAGCTTCTTCGTTAGCAGCTACTCTGTGAGTCCCCAAGTTTTGGGCTACTCTTTTGCTTATACTGGGGTGCCGTAGTAGGAAGGCTTCATACCAATGCTTATCAGGTATATTGTTTTTAAAAGGCATTTCACGTTCAAGTTTCACAATTAAATTTTGAACACATTGGAGAAGCATGTTTTTCGTTATGGGAAAACCTCTATCAGAACAGTAAAAAACACAATTAACTATGGACTTCTCTTCTTTATCAGTAAAAAATGGGCTTGGGCCTCTTGGACAGTTCACAGGAATTTGATAGTTAAATTTTGATTAACATATTTTGATTGTTTTGCTATTACTTATCTGCAAACAAAACAAATTATTGATCAAATTTTTTTTTTTTTTACAAAGAATGCATTGATATGGTAAGAAATAATATAAAAAAATTTGTATTGAATACTTACCGTAATAAGAATTTCGAATAGAACCAATCAAATGTTTTAATTCGTTCATTATTTAATAATATGTAGCGAACGTACGACAGCACTGTCACGCACAGCTCAAAGGCCAACTACTGGGACAAATGGTAATGTTTGCGCGAGACCCAGTACTTAGCCAGGTGGCCAGATACCGGTCGAGCGACAAATTCATGTACCATTGATTAGCCACGCAAATTTGAACATAAAAAAAATAAATTATCATTTAGTGGGTATCACACGGTATTAAGTAAGCAATAAGCTTTTTAAAAATAAATAGTTTATTAATAATATAATCATACGAAATGAATTGAACCTTAACAAACACAACAGATTTCTTGAGCAATTTGCTAAGAGACGTAACGCACAGTGTAGTGCGAGTACGTGTCCTCGTTTCGGAATGTGTTATAACAATCATTATCAAAATATCTCTAATATTACTTTTTACGGTGATCCCTATTTGCACCCCGAACTCGAATCTATTACAAAATTTACTTTTCTGTTACGATAATTATCGTAAATTGCATGATCATGCAAGTGGCTAGGTATTGGGACACGTTTTGACCCTGGCCAACTACTGGGACATTTACCTTAATGTACTATTTAAACAGAACGTTGTTAGTACAGTAACTGATTTTTTGTGTTCTTGGATCAAGGTCCCGTTTTGTAATTTCAACTCAGTTCTAAGATTACATAAATACTCTAATAGTTTGGAGTATCAGTAAGCGTATTTTTTACACGTGACTATTTGTACGCCTACTTGTAGTTAAGGCTTCTTTTAGGTGCGTACTTACAACGTAGTATATTCTTTGGGGGTCCTAAAAAAAGAAAAAAAATTTAATGTTATAATAGTGCTGTAATATAAATACATAATTAACAAAATCCTGAATGTAAAATATATAAAACGCGGCTTCTATACTACGATTTTTAGAACAGAATCATTTTTAAGCGTGTGTGTGTAGCTAGATCGCTAGCGCGCTACACTGACGAGTCCCAGCTAGCGGTCGAGGACGAAAAGAATCCCATCCTTTTTCTCCTTTCTTCCAAATTTTTCCTTCCCTACACTTCGCGCTCTTTATTAATGGAGGCACCAAGTATGAATTTCAACTGAGGCTTGAACTTGCTCGGTATGAAGTCAATGCGTATGCACGTGTGGGTGCAATGTAATGGCAAGCTATATACTCCAACAAGAATTTTTGGATAACCTTTTTTCCATCTCAAGATATTAGGTTTTGAAAAAAAAAACCCTAAATGCCCCCTTCTGTACGGCCGTTCAACTAATTTACTCTATTTAATTTAACATGGGTTTCCCGAGGAAATGAGGGTAGCACCAGACTGTTACATAGTAAATACGTACCAGAAGCAGATGTAGTTATTCAAAAAATTGACTCAAATTCACTTTTAAGAAATATCTTGTATTTTGAGATCAAATTACTTTGCAGTAGAACTGGTCATAATACGTGCTCAAGATAGTATTTGAGAGATAAATACCATGTAAAAAATTATTTTCCAAAACAATTTTTTTGGATCCATTTTTAAAGACGTTTTGAGTCAGTTACGGCGGAATCATCCATATATAATATATCTGCATTAAAATACTAATCATAAATGAAAAAGAAAGAGTCACTATTACTTTAGAATGTCGTAAGTATACATTATGGCTAAATTTTAACTTACAAATAGAAGGCATGTGGGCGCATAGGATCGTAAGCGAAAAAACTTTTGCCTATACATAAATATATATATATATATATATATATATATATATATATATGATGCTTTCATTATATGTGCATTTTAAATATCATTGTGCTCATTATTTAAAGTGCCTTTGTTCATGTAAATTAATAGTTTGTTATAATATCAAAATAAAACTTAAAAAAGTAAGTGTTCGAGGTCATTTAGTTGAAAACACCGTTACTTTGTTATTAATGATTTCATCAACAAACTCAACGCGAGGCAATTAAACTCACTAGGTCATCAGGTATTATCAATAAAGTACGATTATCAATTGAAACGCTAGAAAATTAAGGGCTCTAGATCACCTGTAATTAAATCTTTTTTTATTAATAATAATGTTATTATTTGAAACGCGAGAAAAGTCAGCGCTCTAGGTCACCCGGTGATAGTTCTTTCGTTATGAATCATAATGTTATTAATTATAACGCGAGAAAAGTCAGCACTCTAGGTCACCTGGTATTAGTTCTTATGTTAATAATAATGATGGTATTAATTGAAACGCGAGAAAAGTCAGCGCTCTGGGTTAATTGGTACTAGTTCTTATGTTATTAATAATAATGTTACAATTTAAATGCGAGAAAAGTCAGCCCTCTGAACCACCTGGTATTAGTAATTTCCTTATTAATAATAATGTTATCAATTGAAACGCGAGAAAAGTTATGATGGTTCTTACAGAAAACACTTTATACACACCCAAATAATCTAATTTCGAGCGAAGAGTCAATGAGTGTCAAGTGTTGAAAGTATTTAGCATTGCTGGCTCAGAAAGTCAGCACACTTATAGGAATAGTAAATATTAAATGTATACATATATATTGAGGTACATTCTCATTTTGTAAATGAAATTTATTTGAAAGAAATGATTGATATTATTAAGGTTAAATCAGAAAATCATACAGAAGATATTTTTACTTAATCTTTTTGAAAGGTTGAAATTTGAAAAATTCAGAAGCATGTAAAATTTAGTAAAATGAAGAAGTTTTATTGGTATAAATGTAAGGAAGCGTATTAAGTATGGTGTACATTCATACCAACGGCTATATATCGACGGTTGAGTAAAAGAAAGAGTCAACTCAGATTTTAGTCGAAGAAGGTGTCAGTTCAAATTTCGGTCGAAAAAGGTGTCAGTTCAATTTTTGTCTAAAGACAGTGTCAGTTCAAATTTTCGCCGAAGACGGTGTCAGTTCAATTTTTGATTAAAGAAGGTGTCAGTTCAGAAAAATTTTTTTTTCCTCAATTTTGTAGTGGTAACATTGCTTGCAGACACCGCTGTCTGATTAAGTATCTATAATATAAG
>JAPYYV010006182.1:0-41949 GCA_030522625.1 Copidosoma aretas | reverse complement strand
TCTTCAGTCCGGAGTTTTCGTACGGCCACCCCGCTGCTATAGCTTTTGCCGGGCTGTTCGTCGCACATGTCGGTTTTCTTATTTAATGGCGAACGAGAAGTACGCGGAGGAAGTGGGGCGATAATGTTTTGGGGAACGACCGAGAGGAAGACGAAAGTTTCGCTCTGTTCGCAGATTCGTTTTAAGGACGTTGCCTGGCTAAGGTTTTTTTAGTAGAAAACTACATTACTGATACTAAGTCGAAAGTTGGCAATGTCGTATTATTCATGCGGAACGTAAACAATTACTCATCGCGCCGATTTCTAATGTATCTCCGAACAGTGCGACGTTGCCAAGTTATTTGCATTTGTACTATTTTTGGTGGTTTTTAATTGATAGCTTTGCAAATAATCTTATAAGACGGATTGAAAGTTTGCACGGTTATCGTTATACATTGCTTTTATTCATTTCTTCAATTTTGTTTTTATGGGTATTTACTGCTAATTTTGTAGCTTAATCGATATTTCTCGGTATTCAGTATTATATCAGTACAGTCTGAACTTTTACATCCCCAATTTTTATCAAGTTCTATTATTATTTCGTCTTACTAGGCATCGTCGTTAATTATTACGTACAAAGTGTGGTGGCGTAGTTTTTTGGTGTTCCTGTGCACAATGGGAGTACGATTATAGTGTGGATTTCACAAGAAATATATCAGTTTTGAAATTTTTTTTTGGAATTTTATCAAGTAGTAAGTATGATAAATATTTTTTATTTTTTGATCACGAATGGTGAAATAATAAATTCAATTTTTTTGGTGCACGTGGAGGTAGTATCACTTTGACACGTAATTTTATGGGGAAGTTCAGATAAAAACTTTGGCCAACTGATTTCACCAATAATTTTCAGTGTACGTTTTAATATAAAAAATCCTACAAAATTCTGGAAACGTGAAACTTATACTTAGCCAATACCTATATATTACTTATGCAGTAAAAATGCAAAAATTAATGTACCTTAGCTTATGCCGTGCAAGATAAAATAATATTCTCACCACCTGAACGAATCGGCAGCGCCACCACGTGGAGCAAGCACAAACTATATGAGAGGTAAAAAGAATCAGTTGTTACATGTAAAAACCATGAGTTTCGAAATAAAATAATGATAAAATAGTAATTAGCATGGTGAATTTGATGAAATTTTGTTGGCGAAGGCGAACGAACAAACATAGAAGGTGAACGCAAATCATCTGATACAAAAAAAAAAAAGAAAAAAAAAAAAAAAAAAAAAAAAAAAAAAAAAAAAAAAAAAAAAAAAAAAAAAAAAAAAAAAAAAAAAAAAAAAAAAAAAAAAACTTCGATGGGGAGGTGTAATTTATACAAGAAATGAAGAGAGTTCTCTGGAGAACTTGAGTACTATTGATTTCAAGCAGCAATGGAGATAGCTGAAAAAGTCAGCCAACGATATAGCAGACAGACTAAGGTTCTTTAAGAATACCTGGAGAAGCTTGACTCGAGATCCCTTCATTCTAAAAGCAATTTCAGGTTATACAATAGACCTGTCACACAAACCCTGTCAATGTCCCCTGCCCCCCTCGGACTTAGGAGGGAGAGACTATTTAGAGATGGAGGTTACAATAGGGAAGCTTCTGACATTAGGAGCCATAGAGACTTGCAGATAATCGCCAAGTCGATTGCTCTCGTCGTACTTTTTGTCTCCAAGCAGGATAGATTGTTTAGGTTTGTGCTGAATTTAAAGAACTTCAAACTATTTGTTAACTTAGTACATTTCTAAATTGAGGACTCGCGTAACGTTCTCAATTTACTAGTGGCCGGGGATCGGATGTGTAGGATAAACTTGAAGGATGCCTACTTCCAGGTTTCGATAGACAAGGCCCAGAGGAAGTATCTACGATTCTCTTATAGAAATAAACTATTTCAGTTCAGAGTGTTACCTTTTGGCCTGTCGTCAGCCCCCTGGCTATTCACTAAAATTGTTAGGTCGATGATAGCTAAGCTTAAAGAACAGGAATAAGAGTGTTAGCATACTTAGACGACTTCATTATCTTTGGTAGGTCCTTTAAGGATTGTCAGGACGATTGTCAAACGCTAGTTTTCCTTCTGCAGTCGGTGGGCTTTCTGATTGTTTGGTAAAAGAGTGAACTAGTTCTTGGACAGGGAATATTATTCTTAGGTTTTCTATTGAATTCAATCGTCATGCAGATTTCCCTTCCTTTGGATAAGGAGCGATAGATCCAGGAGGTAGATGAAGGGCTAAAACAAACATGCACGACTTGGTAGAGGCCATAGGTACTTTGGTAGCACCCTGCCCAGCAGTGGCATACGGGTGGTTCTTCTATAAGGAGCTGAAGCTCTTAAAGCAGAAAGTAATAGCTAGCCAGGGCCTTAATAGAAGATATCCCATAGTTCTGTCAGAGGGTGCGCTAGATGAGCTTAGGTAGTGGCAGTCACAGATCTTGTCGGCCTCTAATAAGATCAGAGATTTTACGTTTGAAATGGTGATTTTTTCGGATGTTTCTATGACTGGCTGGGGGGGCCACCTGTTGCTCGGTGGCTCCTCAACCGCTCGCGGCCGTTGGGCCGCTCCCGAAAGTAAGGTGCACATCAATTTTCTGGAACATCAAGCAGCGTTCTTAGCACTGACGTGCTTCGCTAGCTCTCTCCGTGGCAAGCAGATTCTCTTGAGAATCGGCTACCTTACAGCCCTAGCTTATATTAATAAGACGGGTGGTACTCGTCCGCAGGCTCTCAACGGAATAACAAAGGAAATCTGGCTTTGGTGTGCAGAGGGAGCTTTGGATCTTTGCCTCCAAAAATAACCCGGCAGACCACGGCTCCCGGAACTCCAAAATCGATACAGAATGGGAACTGAATGAGGCCGTATATAAAAACCTATGCCAGTCTTTAGGTACCCCTTCGGTAGACCTCTTCGCTTCCAGAATTAATTCCAAGTGTGCTAGGTTTTGCTCCTGGTATAGGAACCTTGGTGCATCAGCGATTATCGCCTTCGCCATTCCGTGGGCTCTGGAATTTTGTTACGCGTTCCCGCCCTTCACTCTAATTGCAAAAACCATCAAAAATATAAGAGAGGAGGGTTCTGAAGGTATCCTAGTCGTGCCCTGGTGGCCTTTCTAACCCTGGTTCCTGGAATTCAAGCGACTCTTGGTATCCGACTTAATCTAAGAAGACCTAACTAACTCTCTTCTACTTTCTCCTTGCAGAAGACTCCGTCAGCCTCTAGCCCTGGAGCTTATCCTGGTAGCAGGCAGTCTCAGGTAGGCCTTCGAGAGACAGGGACCAACCTCCGAAACTATTGAGATAATGATCTCCTCGATAGCGGAGAGCACCCTGTTGTAATACAATTCGGATCTAAGGTATTGGTAAAAGTTCTGCACGGAACACAGGAGGGATCCCTTTTCGGCAGATATGTTGTCAATATTATCATGATTGACAGATAAATTCAAGGAGGAAGCGGCTTATAGCATCTTCGTGTTCCCACGAGCGACAATCGCTTTGATAAGCCGTTTCTTTAGGGGTGTATACATATCCAAACCCACACCTCCAAAGCACTCGGCGACTTGGGACCCCGGCGTCGTTCTGTCATTATTGGAGTCACGGCACCTGCCAGAAACGTTGGAGCTGCGTTTTCTCACTCTAAAGTTAGCTAAGCTATTGGCGTTGGGGTCTGCTTATAGGGTGTAGGCACTTTCCTTGATAAAACTAAGTAATATCTCATTGGGCTGTGAAAATATAGAAAACAGTGTTCCAGATCTCACGAAGACTTCAAAACCTAGAGCCATATTCTAGTTTTTTACCCTTCAAGAAAGAGTCTCCCTGTATTACCTCCACCCTGCGCAGCTACACCAAGAGGACAAGCTCTCTTAGAGGCAAGTCGGACCGACTTCTGACACCTTATCAAGTCTCATATAGGCCTGTTTCAGCCAACACGATCAGCCGTTGGCTCAAGTCCGTAATGGAGTTAGCAGGAGTCGATAAAATATTTCAGGACACTTAACCCGACATGCCTCGGCTTCTAAGGCCCTCTCTCGAGGACTCAACATCGACAATATCAAGAGTGCAGCAGGATGGTCCAAAGGTTCCAACACCATTTTCAAGTTTTGTAGTAGATCCCTCCCGCAGGAAACTGGCACCTTTGCTAAGGTGGTATTAAATACTTAGTCAGTATTTTGGTTACACGGTATCGTCTTTACCTGTCTAAGTCACTTGTCTCCTTACAGAAACCTTAGTCGCTAGAGTTTCAGCTAGTCTCAGTCCCACGACTCTAATCTATGCTAAATAATTATTTATTTCTGTTCTAACTTTCTTTTTTCCTTAAAAACCAATCAATATGGTGCATAAACTATATCAAGTACTAAAAATTGCGATCTAGTTGCCTGCGAGCAGCATTACTTATGTGTTCATAGACCTTGGGTTTGAAAGAATATATATTCCTGTTAGAAAGATTACGAGGTGCGCTCCACCTATTTAACTACTGTTCTAGCATGCGCCCCACCTGCCATACTACCACTTGATTGTGTACTCCAATAATAAAGTGAGCCTGTTAGCGTTACCCATTTCAATGCCTTGTGTGTGGGCTCCAGTGGTTGGATTTACATAGTTCTCTTGATGGTTGACCGTTTCATGAATAAATCCCATTTCCGCGAGACATCGGTACGCTGGCCATTTGTCTGTACCCTGACGCAGGCTAAACACCCATGGATCATCTACACGACCGGTCTATTCAACAACTTGTTATATCAGCGAATTAATTGTAAACAGAAACATAAGTTGAAATTTTACTATACGTCAGACAACTATTCAAACGGCCATTCATATCCGATAGTAAAAAAACGCGTTTCCTTCTCGAATAGAACGCGTTGTGTGGACATCGAAGCACTGGTGTCCAATCGCCACTATGGTCTTTTCGACTTTTTTCCGTCATATCACTCCCACACTTACTACACGGATCATGGTTCCTAGTATCACTAAGCAGTCCCTTGATTCGTAGAAACTGGACGCACGCTGTCTCCGAAATTATTGCGTCGATATACAATTATTTTAGAAACATATTAGGTATCTGTTTACTCTGCTGGATACAGGTAGACTGACTCTAGAACCAACCGACAGTGCTGATGATAATCATAATCGAGGTAATGTAAACAAACCGCTGCATTGATGAATGAAAACAACATAATACGTATCTGTTTGCTCTGCTGGATACAGGATGTATGGAAGAATGGAAACAAAGCACAATTTATAAGTATTACAAGTTACCAGATAATTTAAGCCATAAGGGTATAGAAGACTTCGTAAAATTTATAAATAGATAAAATGATCGGTGGAGCGCCCAATAGCGGTTAAGCGCATATTAGAACGGCACCGATTACGGAATATTTTATGAGAATTTTGACTAATATTTTGTAATGTTTAATTAAAAAGTTTTCATCTCATATTTGTCATATCGGATATTAGGATGATCTAAACATCTACATGTGAATATCCTGGAACAAGGCAGTAAAGTATAATTGTAGATTAAACAAACTTCTAGTGAAAAGTTCAATCTAAATTATACGAACAACTAATTCGAGGATATTATGTTCCCACCGCTCATTTTATTAAGCTTTAGGTCCTTTGATTTCACCTTCTTTTTTCCACCCTGCTCTGAACTCAATGAGTCAAAAGCAGACACGCTGTCTCTTAGTGTTTTTTCTTTGATTAGTCTCTTTCTTTTCATAACTTTATTTTACGTCTTTTTCGTATACAGTACATATAGACGGAGAATTGAATAGATCATTGTGTTACAACTTTTTAATTGCAGACACTTTTTGTTACACAGAACATATTATTATTCGCGGATCGCAATTTTTCGAATGGCCTTTGTGAGAGTTTCAACACACATAATATTCTTATTTGTACGCATTTTTATTAACGAACGCATTTTTCGGAGTCATAGGTTCCTTTTCTGACGAGAATCCACAGAAAAAAATCTGAGTGCACTGATCGGGAATTGAACCTGCGACCCCTAGAACGGTGTTGTTTCCGAGGCTAGCACGCTAACTACTGAGCTGACGATCGCTCCTAATTAGTCTCTCCAGACATCTGATCTGTGGCGTCAACTGATGGTAAGACGGGGTACTAAAGTAAAGAAATTATATTAGTACTGTCAATGAAATAAATCAAATTTATTTTGAAGAAGTATACAGTTGTGAAAATTCATACATTCCAATTAGCTAAATATTTACATAAACGAATTAAATGAACATTTAAATCAATTTTTTCTAGCTTACAACTGGAGGGCTAAAATTTATCAAACCACATATTACCGAAAACTCTCCAATGAATTCTAACTTTACATATTTTGAAATTTTTTATTCGTTGTATTACACGTTCAACGTAAACTCGTGCTGCTGCAATGTTCTTTGTTTTCTGAAAATAAGAAAAATCAAATTGCTTATTTCTCCCAGTTTTGATAGCATTAACAACTTAATATTATTTATCAGGCATTCCTATACTATCTCAAAACCCTTGTCTACCATTAAGGCATCGAATTCAGGCAAAAGTTCATCAACTATTCCACTTGTTTTGAAAATAGCTTTGTCGCATGACTTTCCCCCGAAAACAGAACTCTTCTGAATAATTTGTCCACCTAAACTAATGGCAATCATTATTTTGATTATATCCGTACCTTTATAATGTGAGTGTATTCTCAATCTAGACTTTAAAAATGGCGCCACAGAAGTCAACTTTTGTACGGACAATCCTCATTAAGTACTGCTCTTGTATTCCTAAACTTTGAAAACAATTTTGGCATATTTGCCAGTATTTCTTCTTTTCCTGGCCAATACACGGCATCCTTCAAAATACTTGCTAATTTTTATGGAGTATCAATAAATATACTTGCACTGTTGTAAAATAAGACAGAAAGACATAAGAAAGTAAGATCCAAACGAATCTTACGTTAACACAAAATAATTCTTTCTCTGCTGTCATTTTAATGATGTCCACATCATTTACTAAATTTTGTAACCATATTGTCAACATCCTTGAGAGGCCTACTTTTTTAATAATTGTTTAACTTTGAACCACAACTAGCCCCCTCTATAAAATTCCACACTTAACAAAGGCTTAATTAGATTAGACATTCAGATCTGAATAGGTGATTATGTAATGAGGGATGGATGGTGTAAAGCTCAGCCCAGAAGGCGCCAGGGACAGCCAGTCCTTTTTTATGGATGTATTGGTGTATCCATGAATAGATTTGTGGGTATGCGCGTGTCAACACTGTCGATAGTGTTGATACAGTGTCGATGAACTTGATAACCTACATTACCGACGAATAGCTTCCAGACTCACATGGATGGCACGGATGCACTAATACATCCATAAAACAGGACTGGCTGGCCTGGCCCAGGTGCCCTCTGTCCTGAACTTACACCATATTACATCCCTCATTAACCCAAAATATACGTTGAATTATCTTCTGAGCAAACTTTGTTCACTATATCTGTTTCTGTATTGACAGACAGACGTGCGTGCTCTTTTTTTTTATTAGCATCGAATTTTGTGACTTTTCATTTGACGTTTTTTCCAAGGGTATCGCATCGCCTAGCAAACTAAAAATCGAACAGGCATGTATTCTCTTTGCCGTTAAATAGCATAGTATCACTCGCTATAATGTTTATAGATAACCTAATAAAAAAATATATTGATGCAAGTTGCAACGCGTATCTAAATGAGCTCGCCCGATACACTTTAATGAAAAAAAACATTGTCGCAAAAGAAACTCTGGAATAACAGGCATGATATCGTGCAATACTGAAAATGTCAACAAACCTTGCAATTATCTTGGTGACGTTGTTGGTGGACGAAAGCACATCACCTCCTTTGCAATATACACATTTTATTTCTCTCCTTCATACAGTTGCATCGATCAGTTCTTGAATACACCTTGTGCTCGACCCGACCTTATGTTTACCTTTTGCAAGTTGGGTCCCGAATCGAAACTATTTACACTACTCGTCATACGAAAACATATCACCAGTGTATAGGATGGCTCACGATTAAACAAACTTACTGTAATTAACGTATGAAGTGATGCAAAACGCATTTCCGATTGCATTTCCTCATATACTCGTCCACTGTCACCCAAACATCGAACAGCAGTTGCCAACGTGGCTTATTTACACTAACCGATGGTGATGCACTATATATACGTTGTGTGCATGCATGCAATGCATATATAAACCTGCTGTGTTAATAAGCTTGATCGATCTCTGCTTGACCTACAGATACAAAAAGTGTTCTTTGAAATTCAAACGAAAAAATATTTTGTCAATTAAATTTGATGCCGTTATTAATATGATTTTCTAATGATGACCGATACTTGTGTATATTAGTCTTATTGTACATGCTTGGTACATATTAATTTAATTAAGTTGAATTATTAACAAAATCACTACAAAAATATCATGAAAATAAATTATTTTGGTCAGCATTAACTGCATGGTGAGCTTTATCGAGGGATAAATAATTATTGAAATTTAATGTGTCAATGAAAATAACGCTACATAAGAGCTACACAGCGGACTGATAAAATAGAGTGGACTACCCTACATATGATGATATGATCATTATATTACTGTTTTGTACTTCCACATTATTCCCTGGGATCGTTTGAATTAATTTTCTAGTCAATAATAATCATACTTATAATAATAATAAAAAATATCAATACGTGCTTTTTGAGTAGCTCAGTTTTTAAAAAATATTAATTAATTTCATTCATAAATATTTATGCATGCATATCCATTCAATTATATAAAAAAAAAAAATTTATTTTATGCAACGAAAAAAAATAATTCTTACAATATCAAAAATATTTTCCTATCCAGAGAAACATCTTTTGAATTGAAAAGTAATCTTCGGTACCTTTGTATGTACACAAAAGATGAAAATAGGTACTCGATACGCCGTTCACGAATAATCCATATCCGGGGTAGAAGAGTAGATTCAAATGCAAGAGTGCGCATAACAGCAGATTGAAAATAAAACCGAAAAATATAATAAAAAGTTAGAATGGTAAGAAAAATATTGTGTACCAAAAATGCAGTGCTGTTTACTGTAGTAATATATAAGAAATATGAGAAGGAAAGTATCGAAAAAAGTGAAAAAGAAAAATATGTAATAAACGAAATAAAAGATTGGTGCTGGATACAGTAGTTGAGAAAATGTCAGAATAATCATGTATATGTATACAGCCTTTTGATCGCTTGGTTAATTAAATAATTGCCTCCTTTTAAGTAATACAATAACATTCAATAATTTTTAGAATAATTTTTCAGAATAATCATAAATCTTGCTAACCAAGTGTAAAAACAAAAGATATCACCCAGCGATCGAAAACTTAGAGGCAAAACAGAGCTAAATGCTGATCGGTCCACATGAAAAAAACGCTTCATTTCAAATATCTTTACAGCCATTATCGCTTCCACGATTTTTCGCTCCTACACGTACACAATAAGCATATTACATCGTATCGAACCACGCATCCGAGTAAAACGATAACCCCCACGCAATTCGCCTCATCCATTAGGGAAAAATGTATGCGGCGGCGCAGGACATACATTTCTATACGCGACGGGGAGAAAGGGGGGGAAATAAGTAAGAAAGCGTGGAAGGGGGAGGCTAGTATATATTCGCACCGTCTATATATACAGAGGCTCGTGCTGCGTATTACATTGACAAAGTGAGCGAGGGAGCACGAGAGAGAGGGTTTCCGGAGGGAGGTTAGGAAGAGAAACACGACGCAATACGAGAGCTGTTGCTTTAGCTCATGAGAAGGGGTGGGGAGCACGCAATCTCGGCGCGACTATACCACGGGAAGTTAGGTGTTTTTTTTTCTCCTCCTCCTCTCGGCTCCTTTATCCGCCTGTCTTTCCTCGCGGAAATAAGAAAAAAATAGGAATGAAGGACTGCAGGTGTTTTATCCTAGTCCAGTTTATTGCCGGAGACGCGCGCCGCCACCGCGATTACTACCGTCGTATATATATATATATATATATATATATATATATATTCCTTTTGTCGAAAATGGCTTTTACGACGGCGGATTACAGCGCGTGAGTTGGATGCGCGAGCCCATTTATACGTCACGTACCTATATACATGCGAATTCAATCGCACGAGAAATTTTTATGGCTCGCAGCCGTTCTCGTCGTCTTGCAGTTTTTTGCCCTGCGTATATGCCTTCTGTACGCGTGTTTCTGTAAAATACATACAATATATATGTTTGTACAGAAACGTCTTTATCATAGTATATATATATAGGGCCCAGTATTCGCAATATTTATTTCGCTGACTGATTTTTCGGGAAAGTTTCTGCCACACTGCCGCTGCCGCCCGACGAGCGCAATAATGCCGCGGTGGCTTTTATCACCTTTTGGACTTATTTTGGCGTGTAATTTTGTTTTTGAATTGGCCCCTTTTTATGGTTGCGCAAAGTTTTTTACTACGTCAAATGCCGGGTACAGGGTCATTTATATCTCGTCTCTATACATGGACCAACTGGGGAGTCTCTTCTCTTTATTCGTTCATGGAATCGTTTGGAATGATTTTGAGGAACTACATATTTTTTAAATACATACTTACTTGCGTACATGTAAATAACAACAAAATACTAATAGGAATGATGTTATTTGTATCGTCGTTCTTTATTTGCAGCGATATGAATTTTGGCATTTGGTTCAAACCCGTGCTTGAGGTTCCATAGTTTTGTATTAAAGCTTTACTCACCTAACTATAAGTAAGCTTATACAACAGATAGGACAATATCTATCTTGTTTGACTACACTTTACGTTAATGTCATGTATCTTAGTAAAATAGCCAAACATATACGTGTAACAAATAAATAAATCTATTACAAATAATAGATAATCGATATTATTGACTCATATTCTCCCCCACGATAGCATAAATATCCCGCTTTTGTCTACACATTCCCGAGCACCATCCACTGCTATTTAAAAATTTTTTCGAAGTAAGCCAGTTGTTTTTTTTTTTTTTACACATATAAAAAGCATTGATTAGCTTAGAGCTGCAGAATAATCAGAATGTCTATAATTTCACTTGCCTTTACTTGCAGTAGTATGTTTCTAAATAAAGTTAACAAAATACCATCGTTGTTTTCATTTTTGCCTTTTCATTGATACTTTTTGTTTTTATTTTTTTTTTTATTTAATGTGTCCCGCTTTAACGAAAATAAAAAATGATCACAGTAAAAACACCGACTCAAACGAACTTCAGGTCAGATACACCTTCGGCTCATGTGTCTAAAGTTATATGAAAAAAAAAAATTTCTAATTTACATAATTCGCAGTTCTCCCTGTCCCAAGACTTCTTCGCAACGCTCGGCCATCAGCTCCAAGTCCCTATGAATTTGCGAGTGAATGTCAACGAGGGACCGGAAGCGAAGCGTCCATCAGAGGCACACTCAGCCGTCAACTTCGCGAACCGGCCTGCAAAACTGGCCGGATCTGCCAATGCGGATAATTTTGGCATGGATTCGCCCCCCCAGCCCTCTTTCCAACATTTCCCGCGCGTTGAACTATTTATACGCATAAAAGAGTATCACACGCTCGCCCGCCAGTGCGCCCGTGGCGCGTACAGTGCGTATATACATATACATCGGAGTCGCCCGCCGAGACGCCGAGCTGTTCCACTTCCCGAGCGCGCGCTTTAATATTCACCAGCTGCGGACTGTACTCCCGCTCTCTCGGCGGCAATTATCATCGGGCCGCACTTTTGGCGTTTTAGGAGCATTTATGACTTATTTATAAATCCTGGCCACGCGAGGCGGTCTCGCGATATTGGGGTACAAGCAGTCGCGGGTTCTAATGAAGATTCTAATTGACGGTTTGGTAGGCAGGGCGTGCCATTCGGTGAGTATATTGGGGGTACGTACGCGTGTAATACCCGTGAAATTTCTGCAAGTCGGATGGATGCCAGCTGTCTTCTGGTGTTCTCGATGGATTGGCTGACATTAATCATGCGTATGGGATCCGCGAAAATTAACACAGTCGTTGTGCGTAATCAGAAAAAAAGTTTACAGGAATTTCTACTATACTTATGCATAAGTATAAGCAATAGTAAGGTTGTGACCGACAAATTTTAACTATATGATTTTTAACGTTACTCCACGGCAAGTTTTTAATAACAATACTATTTGTTTTTGTTTTTTTCTTCATGCTTTTTACCGTAAAGCAACAGTGATTTTTTTCTGATTAAGGGAAAGAAATCTCTAAATTTGAAACAGTGGAAATTATTGTTGGCGTCCAGCCAAGACATATCTTTATTTCAAGTATTTATCAGTGAACTAAGGAACGATCTTAACCCGAACGAAGAGAATTGTATAAATTAAACACTATGTTTCGAGTGACTATTCACTATTTCGCAGTGAATAGTCATTGTTTCAAATAGTTGTATACTTATAAATTGGAAATATTGAAATATTACTGTTTCACTGCTCAAACAGTGAACAGTCACTATTTTCAAATTTAGAAATAGAGATTATTTATTACTCGTTCGTTAATTTAGGTTGGGGGTGCACGAGAAACCAAGAGTAATCTCGATATTGTCATGTCTTGTTTTGCTTTCGAAGACAAGAGTCAAAACCAGACCAATTTTAAAACTTTAATGTGCATTTTTTTGTAACAAAAAATAATCAAGTAGCTAATCGCTCTATCGGGATTCACGAACAAATATATCTGATTTTAATTAAAGTAGTTGAATACAATATTTTAAATCTTAATCAAGAACTATTGAGTAATAAATACATGGTAGACAGTGATGAAATTATAATCACCTGTCCCCGGATTTTCTCAAGACAAGATCAAGACATGATTTAGACATGTCAAGGCCAAGACATGGCGGGGTTTTACTAGATTTTTCTAGAGCAAGACCGAATATTGTCTTGTCTCGACTTTCGCGAAGCCCTAAATTTAGGTTATTAATAAGGTAACTTGTACTATCGACTCGTGACGAAGAAAAATTTCATCATCCCGTGCAAAGTCAGTGACTGATCAACAATTGAGTCATTATAATAGTACGAAAATAAATCCTCAGAGGAGAAATCGAGTGGCCATCCCCCCGATCGTCCGGCCCATGCACTCATCAAGCAACTTCAACCGCGACTCGGACGAACCTAGCAACGCGCATATTAAGTACAGCGAGACGCTACAATTGGATATGGATTACAGACGCCGCGGCTGCACGAGCAGACACAGTGCAGAGAGTCGGGGAGGAGGAGAAGGAAGACAAGAAGAAGAAGGAGGAGGGCTTGTATAAACCAATTACGGCCTGACCCAGATAGTTTCCCTTTACTCGCCTCATTGTGTATACACGCTGCAAGAGAGATGTCTATGGAAGGAAGGAGGGACGGGGCAAACAATACGCGCCGTGTACGTAATACGTACGTAGCTCATGTATAAGAAGCGCGCGGCAGTAGCGCCGGGGAAGTTGGCCAGATGACTGCGTAAATATTGGAATATTGCGGATGATCCTCTCGGAAGCGTCAATTATTACTCTCTCGGTGCCCCCCGACTCGGCTGGAATACAGAGTAGGGGTGTGTATATATGTATGACTCCGTGGAGAGCGCGATAGGGTTGCGGTGCTCGCGTTTCCTTCGGAATTTGAGATGCGCGTACAGGGCGGCTGATGGGGGAGAAAAATGGTCGTTGATTCGTATCCTACGGTTTGGCATTGTCTGGAACGTGAACTGGACGCGCGCTTTGTTTGATTACCAGGGATAATGTTTTAAAAACGTCTAAAATGTCGGCTGTACTTTGTTACTAAAACTACTTCGAGACTTTTCAAAAGCTGATTCGCACGTTAGCATGATAGTTCGATGAAATGTTACCTTTGTAGCAACGACAATAGACTGTTTAATTTATTTTAATAATCGTAAGATTGTTGTAAAATAGCTCAGTCTGCATCTCTGGATGTGGCTATCCAGATGGTATCATCAAATGCGACCACTTATGCATGGAAAATTGACACGAAAGGAGTCTGGTTATGGAACTCGTTTTGAAACTTTATTAGAACCTTTTTTTTCACACTTTAAAAGTAACGTTTTTCAAATATTTTTCCATCCTTTTGCGCTATTAGGGATCGTTGTCTCACCTGATGCTGTCATTTGTCACATTTGTTCCAAGTATTTTTATACTTTATCCTGCATAAGATACAATTATGGAGGGATAACTGTTGATAATTATAGAACATTTTGAGGCATTTTTCAAAATAACTCATATATGTATTAAGCTTTTCGACAGGATGAAGAATGCCCCGTACAGCTACTTTATTGCGAGAAAGGAGTAAACACGAGGACTCCGATGTTTGTTACTTGAATATTTTTGTTTGACTGCGAGAGTCTGAAGCTCCGGATTCCTCTGAGATTGCTTTCCGACAAAATTTACTCTAGAACCGAAGCAAAAATCCTTCCAATAAAAAGGACGGCAGATCAATCGAGGAGAAAAGAGCTGCAGGGATGAAGGTCCCATGGAAATTCAGATAGAGGCGATATTAAAGAGAGAGTCCGCGGGATGTAGGTTGCCGTAATGGCGAAAAGTCGGTTGGGCAAAAAGATGCGCAGTGCCCCGTCTCGTCGTCCTTGGATTTTCTGGCAATCCTCAAGGACGAGTCGGAGCCACGAGTTATAAAGTACCCGCGCTTTGTCTTGTGCCAATTTTATCTGCATGTGAGACATAAGACGATGGAAACATTCTTGTTCTACTTTATTTGATACTTTGATTTTTTTCACATTAACTTATTTAGATAAAAGTAAAAGTTTGATCGATTGATGAAAAGTTTTTATGATAAACATCCATCTGCCTAAGATATACTGCAAAATATAATTTTATGAGAGTTTGTGCATTAATAAAGTACTGATCAAACAATATTTTCATCTGTGATAAACATGTGTAATTTTTATGATAAATTTCTGTTTATTCTACAATATTTTTACATACATGGAATATATGGATCTATTGCATAAATATATATTATATTAAGTGGTCTTTCCCATTCAGTTAGGTTTTAATAGTTGCACGGCTAGCCTTGCGTTGGTGCACTTATAAAAAAGACTCCTTGTATTTGAGTCACAGTCATTAACTGATAACGAACATGGATTTAAATGTAAGCAAGCGCTTAATCATAAACAGTTGATGAATCAAGTATTCGTCAGTAAGGATTGGAGGTTACAAAAAAATGTGGTTAAGAAATCAAATAAATAATCTTAAAATATCAATAAAGTGACTTAACTGTTAACGAATATTTTTGCATTGTTAACCGCAAGCTTTGAATTGTGGTTAATGAATCGTTTATTAACTACAAGGAATCCTTTCTATCAGTGTGCACACTGCATGGCGAATCGTGTCATCTGATCAATACATCAGCCTTAGGAGGTTCACACAAGGCTGATCAGGTTACAAAATAAGGTCCTTATGTATTTTGTATTTGTATTATTTATTCCACGTGTACCCATTCCCATACTTTTACGTATCTACCTTTCTTTCCTAATCCAACCTACCTACCCAACTTATCCCTTCTTTCCGAAACTCCCCCTGGTTCCAAGGCCCGAGAGTACGAGTCGTTCGTGCGGGCCCCTAGTGCAGAGTTTCCCTGCAGCGATCGTCTCAAGCACACCCCGGAAGGTATCAGATTAATGGAAGGATCTCCTCCATTAACTATCTACCTTACCGTACCAACTGTTAAAATCGATATAGTGACTTTACCGACGAGCTGGCCAGGTGTTGGCTTTCCCCGGAAGGAAGCCCCTGGGTCCAGACGTCGTTTAGAAAAATCTACTAATCGTCATAAAAATCGGACAAGTGGTTTTTGAGTAAAACACGGGGATTTGTGCGGGGTCCTTTAGAACAAAAATAGGTAAAAACTTTAAAATGGTACAGGATTGCGGCCTGGAACCTCAAAATTTGAAGTTACCTCGAGTTATTAAAACTACTCGGGCAGCTAGCACGCTAACCGCTACGCCATCGAAACTCCGCTTCCAACACTTTTCTGTACAGATACACGATGTCGCGTGTATACTAGCTAAATTTTTTAGCAGGATCCAGCCGCGATTCCACTACAAAGTTGTAGCTGCACGATGATTAGATAATAAATGAAGTTCATTTTTACTTAATGGCGTTTTAAACTCATCTGCCCATCTCTTTGTGCGTATATGGGTCATTTCACAAAAACTGCGATATTTCATGAAGCCTACGCTTATAAAATACATTTTATTATTTTGAGCCAAAACTCGCATTAAACTTATTTCCTCTAGTTAGCCTTTTTGAAATCGAGTTAAAAAAAATATTTTTCGTGCCTGTAAGATGGAAAAAAACAGTCTAAAATGGCATTACCGTAATGCGAAGCATATAAAAATCTCATTTTTAGCGGCTTATACTGCACATGTGTTAACATTTTAATTTTTTGAAGATGTATTTTCCAATAATCAGAACCATTTAGCACACTTTCTAGTTGTTTAGGAAGACAAAAAAAATTGTTTGAAAGTGTACAAGTCGTTCCAATTGTGAAGCATGGTTTTGAGACTTTTATTGTACATGAGCCAAATGATTTAGTAGGGCCAAGCGGTGTATTCTTTAAGATTTGGATTTGAACTTTTTCTATAGTTTGTATAGTAGAGTAAGCAAGCATATGGACCAATTTTTTTAACAAGAAATTCGAATGTAGCTAGTTGTGCTGTCATCATAATTATACAGAGTTTTGTTGGCTAAAATAAGCGGTCACTACCGTAATGTCTCTAATCCTTGGGGTATTTTAAATTATGAATCAGATGACCATAGTGTACAAAGACTTCTGGTGTGCATATGTACCAAACTAAATATCATTGAAAAATTTCGATTTCAGGCTTCGGAATTGCCAAAAAAGTACCATTACGGTAATGACAGACCTTTTATTACGGTAATGATTTTTTGAAGTTGTTTTGTAATCCAATGTAAATGTTTTCTAAAAATGACAATAGTGCTGGGTCCAAAGTTTTCGGCTAGTTTGGACCTCACATAACGTATAAAAAACAAAAGAAATATTCTAAACACTAAATTTTCAAAATCCTATTTCACACACTAAAATATCTCGTTTTTGACTCGGGCATATGTTATGCATACATTATAATTGTGTTTCTTATCTAGTACTACTTATTACATTATATAATTACATTACTTACGTACACGATATTAAAAACTACTGTGTTTAAGTTTTAAGTAAAAGATAAGCTTACTCACGAAACATAATTTTATTTCTTACCCTGTTGTTGATCGCTTACTGCTCAGTACAATACGTGTTCACTCGACGAATGACTATATCACACTATGAGCTTAGTTAGCTGAGTGAGTCAGTGGTCAGGGACCTAGCTGAGCTGCGCAGCTCACTTGATTTTTTTTTCACAGTGTCATCTAGTCATTCGTCGAGTGAACACGTATTATACTGTTCAGTAAGCGATCAACAGCAGACAAAGATGAATGATGGAAATTATATTGTGTGAGTAGACTTATGTTACAATTATAAAAATTGAATAGTTTTTAATAAAGTATACGTATATACTGTAATAAAATAATCTTTTTCATATTATAAATGTGAAAGTTTGTGTGTTTGGATGTTTGTTCCTCCATCACTTGAAATCTACTGTACGGATTTTAGCGAAACTTGATAAGTAGATAGGTTGGAACAACATATAGAGCTATTTATAACCTCTAATTTTTTATCCATCATATGATAATATATCGTACTAACGTATAAAACTCTTAATAATGCGAATTTCTAATGTAAGTGGTCAGTGAGCTTCCACTATGTCATTGCAGCGCTTAGGACATTGGTGTAGGAATGCGTAAATTATTTCGAATGATTTTTAAAATGTTACAATCTCAGAAATAATAAAAAAATGCAATATTCATAAGGAAAAGCAAGATTGGTCAAAAATGGGAATTTTTAAAGTTTTATTAAGGTAATCAAACATCAAGGCGCACAAATAGAAAGGTTGGTTAATATGAAAACATTACCTCAATTTCTGCTTTCTTTCTATACTAGGGGGCTCTGCCCCCTGTGTGCTTCACGCGCCAACCCCTAAACTTTTATCAAATCTTATTTTTTTAATAATTTTTCGAAAAAAATCAATAAATAAACTCTTTTTATAGCATATTTTTTCATGTCTATGTAAGTACTTATAGAACCCACTAATTTATTTATTTTTTTCATTTTCTAAAAATGCAATTTTTTAATTTTCCCCCTTTAAAAACAACTCAGTCGTCTGAACCAATCATATCACGAATAAAAGGCTTTAGTTTCGTTACATTCTTCTTTTTAAGATAGGAACTTTATTAAATTACATTTAAAAATTTAATAGAGTTCTTGCATAGTTAGGCAGTTATTGCAGGCGTGCAAAAATATTAATTTTAAGGATTTTGTAGCAATATAACCTAAAAGATTAAATAAAAAACCATGTCAATAAGGTGAATCAAGATAGGCCAAAAATAACCATTTTTACAGGTATCCAGAAGGGGAATGGAACTTTAAGGCGCATGAATAGAGGGGTTGGTAAATATAAAAACATAACCTCAAATTTTATCATTTAACTTTATTTTTATCAAAGCAAGGCTAAATTTTTTTAAATAATTGTAGCATTATTAGAAAATTATTGCAGTGTCCCAACATTATTTCGAAATTATTTCGTAAAAACATTACCTGAAAACATAGAAATAAAGCCATATCACTAAGGGGAGGCTAGATATGCCAAAAATAACAATTTTCACGCATGTAAAAAGGGGAACGAAAGTTTATGGTGGACCAAAAGAGAGGTGGGTCAATATAAAAACACGACCTTAATTTCTGGTTTTAGACTATATCTTTATTGAAGAAAGGTTAAAAATTTCAAAATAATGTAGCAGTGTAGCACGTTTCGAAAACTATTGCAGGTGTAAAAACATTTTCATATAATTTCGTGAAAACATAACCCGAAAAATTAGAGCAAAAGCCATATTACGAAGGCGAAGCTAGATAGGCCAAAAATAATAATTTTTATGGGTTCTCTGAAGGGAAACAAAACTTTCAGGCGCACAAATAGATAAATTAGTAAATATAAAATAGAGGAATCTGTAAATACGAAAACGTAACCTCAATATCGGCTGTATTAAATGTATATTTACGAAATCAAAGTGAAAATCAAAGAAAAAATGTAACATGTTCAACATAAAAATGCAATCCACTTATTGCTGGAAAATTTTTTTGAGTATATTCTATGTTATAGTTGGTATCAAAAAACAAATATGCCAACACACTGCAAATAATTTATCATAAAAAATTATACTGGAAAATGTTAAAAAATTACCAATACACAACCCTGTTTTAAATATATAACAACCTTGTGTAAAGTTTGAATTGTACAAATAGCATGGATAAAAAGAGTTTCTTCATCAAAAAGTTAATTTTATGAACATGAAAAGCTTTAGCCATCATCGCGAGCGAAGCCGTGACGTAAGTTATGCAATAATTACTTTAATAATGTCTTCGTATTTAGTTATTTTACTGAATAATATACGCATAAATAAATTAATAAACATTGACAAATAATTGACAACCAATGTTACATAATTGCCAACACTCGAAACTGAAACAGAATAGTTTTTAATAACGTATATGGGTCATTTTATAAAAACTTCGATATTTTACGGAGTCCATGTTTTTATGCAACACATTTTATTATTTTGAGTCAAAACTTTTTTAGAGCAGTACAGACTAATTTTCTCAGGATAGACCTTTTGAAATCAAGTAAAAAAAAATTTGCCGTGGCCGTAAGATGAAAAAAAAAGGGATGAAATGTCATTACCGTAAAGCTTTTTTGAAGTTTATTAAAAATCCCATTAAATTAACATGTGTTTTCTGAAAATAATAATAGAGTTGGGCCCAAAAGTTTTACAGCTAGTTTGGACCTCGAATATGAGAAAATATAATAAAAAAATTCTAAACACTAAATTTTGCAAATCCTATTTCATATGCCAAAATATCCCGTTTTTTGTTAAATGGCTCATACAAGAAACAAGTGGCTAAATTCGGATAAAATGCACAGCTACTTATAGTCTCAAACAATGTAACAAAGTGTGAACATAAATTCCGATACAAACAAGCACCTGAATATAATATAAATACATGTGGTACATCTGGACCTACGAAAACAAAAATAATTAATGAAACCTGCACGTAGTTGTAAAAACCAGGACTGAAATAACCCAAAAAGCTTCTCATTCCTTCTATCCTATCGCGAGAGCCCTTTGCGTTCAAATCAACGTCGTGAAATCATCGCCGAGACGGACTCTCGTCAATCTCCTGGCCCATCTAATGATCCGGGGCTGTCGAGTTTGTGGTGTATGCACTTATACGATGTCAAGCTGTCACTGCTATTTCTGTTGTAGACACGTGCACATGATATAATGTTGTACCTCCGTTGTATAGAAGATGTGCTCGATGCTTGCCAATGCGTGTACGCATGTGATCGTTTTAGTTTTAGTTCAAGTATAACAAAGATCGGCTGGAGAGAGAGACGTACGCCTCGTTTGCGCTAACGCTTGTAACAGACGCATTCTGGCGAGTGAGCACTCACTCTGTGCGTATATTTTGAACGTCTTCCGGGAGAATGTAATAAAATATGCCAGTAGTGACCAAAGATGGCTGTGGTAATTGCATATTGCAGATATTTGAAATTAGTTGTCTTTGTGATAAGCTCATTTTTACCAGGAAACTGAACGCCAGAACATTCACATAAAAAGATCGGGGTTACCGAATTCGTCCCCGAAATCATAAAAACGGCCGAATACATCCTCAGATCATTAAGGTGTTCCCTAATCTGTTATCGAACTCGTTACCAGATTAGGGAACACCTTAATGTCCCGGGGACTGATTCGGTGCGTGATTAAGTGATACAATCAATCACGAAGAGGACGAATTCTGGGACGCCCAAAAAGATATGTAGTTGATGAAAAACCCCCAGAGTAATACATTTTTCTTGCAAGAGAAAAAAATGGATTGGAAAAAAAACGAATAAATAAGAAACATACGAGACGTTGTGATTTTAAAGCGATTTCGTATTCCGCGTGTGTATAGGACGCGCGCGACAAGAAGAAGGGAACGTCCGGGCGTGCGCTCACATGTACAAAGGGGACACGTAGAAGGCTAACCTCTTTACGGATTTTCCGTACGCTCGCGGCGTATGACGCGTGGACGGTGCGGGGCGTGTGCGCTTCTCTCTTCTTCCCTGTCTCTCTTTTCCTTGTGGGATTCAGATTGTGCACTTGAGGCAGAAGAGCTGAGCCAGGAGTGGGGGGTGGGGAGTACCAACAAAGATGACGACGCCGCCTTTCCCTTTGCTCTGGGGCCTGTGCGGCTAGTATTGCTCGGTTGTTGTCTTTTTTCCGATAAGAATTTATTGTTCAAATCTCTAGAGCTCGATGCGGACGGTATTTTCAATTCCGAAGTGCACCTCGGTACACGAGTTACCGTGTTGATATCTGTAAAATTTTATACACTAACAGAAAATTTCAATACGAAAATAAGTTTTTAAAAATTTTGTGAAGCTACAGGGTTTGGAAAAAAAGTTATTTACACTTTTGTTTTCGTAGGATGAACGCAGGAGTTTATGAAAAATCGCGTATTTTCTAGGATTAAACTAAAAGTATCGTGCAGATTTGCAAGAAAATGACAGGAAAAAAATTAAATGTTCACAAAAGAGTTAAAGCACTTGAAGGTACCAGATTGCGACAGAAGAAAAGTAAAAAAATCAGATTAAAATGCATCTTGCAGCACGACGATTCTTCACTAAATTGATTCTGAAACTTTTTCTGCTGAATTTTAAAACTTGAAATTTTGTACACGTATTGTTGAAATATAAATTAACTATATCATGTAATAAGACTTTCGATTCTTGAAACTTTACACAAATGCCGTTTTTTAATTGGTCTGTTAAAATTTTGTTTGTTTTGTTTTTTCACTTTTGTCACAGAATACAAGTAATTTAATAGAATATGGAATAGTTTTGAATTCTATCGTAATATTTCATCGACAACGTTTAGAGTGTTACAAATTTTAGTGTAACCCAATGTTCATTTGTGAGTTAAGTAATTGGCACAGGGGCCTTGTGAAGTTGCTGTATTTTTTTTATTTCGCAGCTTTGGATACTTACTAAAAATCGTAAAAGTCACCTCACCTCTTACACGATGGCTTGCGAGAAATCGGCTTGCACGTTCTGTATATTTATATTTAAAAAAAGAGGTGGGGGGGTTGAAGGTAATGGTATTCCATTAGCGTCAACTCATCTGGAATATAAAGCTGAAACAAGCGAGTAGTCCGCGACCCCGGAGCCCAGGGGCTTCTTCATCTTCCTTCGTCTCCTCTCTCACTTATTCTCTCACTTGGATGCTCTTTTCTCGTCTACCGCGCTATATACGTTCCAAGGAAAATTTTCTTCCTCATTAATCAAGCTGGCGTTAAAAATGCATGCATCTCTTTTACTTTGCTACGAAAGTTTATTGAGAAACTCTGGATAAAAGTTCCAAATTGGGTTGTACAATTACTCTGAAGAATTCGTAGCGCAACCTAACCTCACTCTCGCCGATAGAAACAAACATACGAAAGCGGTAAGTAAGTTACTCGGAGTGGTCGCGAATTTTTCACGGATCAACGCGTAAAAGCGGGGAGTTGATATCCATAATTTGCTTCGCCGTTTATACAGTCGGCCGATGGGGGTGAAAAAACAAGAGGTCGAGGGCGCGGAAAGACAAAGCGAGGCGAGCAAGAAAAACGGGTGGGGGTAGGTTGAATGCCCCCCCACCCTCCACGTGTCATTTTCTTTACCCACGCCCGGGCATCGTTACCTCGAACGGCCTCGCTATCTTTTATTTATATCATTAGTATACGAAAGTTAGGCGGCACCGCTGGTCGGCTGGTCGGATATAGGGAGAGAGAGAGAGCGCTTGGCTTCGCGGCCCCCGAGGACTCATAAGGACCGCGCGCGTTTCGCCAAATTACGTCATTTATACAAAAAACCGGCTGCGCCGCGCGCTGCGGGGGAGTCTTTCCCTCGAACATGGGGAGCTCCACGCGCTTGTTAACCGCTATGGCACGGTGGAGAAGTGTGGATGTATTGTATATAGTATTGTCTGGGTGTAGAGCTTCACACCCACGTATCTCGGTATTCTGCTCATACATTTTTACAGCATTGGAAGGTGCATAACAAATAATCAGAACTTGTATATCTATTAAATGTTCTTAGTGCGGATTATTTGCAGTAAATACTGTAGCTTAGCATATTGATCAACAGCACTTGATTTGAATCTACGGCGTTATTACGTATGCCATGTAAACCGGATTGTGGATAATACGCACACGTGTACGCATACGAATACGTAATGTATGTAAATATAAATATATGGATGTAGCGCTACCCTTGCGTCCTCTCGATCGAAGCTTGCAATACTGCGTAAGCGCGTTTGGGATTTATTAGGGCTGCCTTTATTGAAGCTGTATGGCAGACGTTTTCGCCCGAAATTGGATAAGTATGTTTTGTTTTACCAAAGATATTTATGAGGTACTCGAGACTTGTGTGCATGTGCGTGCGTGTCTTCATGTGTTCCAGATGTGAGGTTCGTGAAGAAATCGATGTGCCCTTATGAAATCGAATCGATAATTTTCGAATATGATTGAAAAAATTTTTTTATTACATTTATATTATTGAAAAATATATCATATACAACATGGAATATAAATATTTTTGGCAGCTGTAGTCGTGTCTCACGTTTCATGAGAAATTTCGCTTTAGGTCACCTAGTTTTCTTAACAATATTCAATTTTCAGAAGTTAACTTTTTGAAACCTTTTAAGCTTATTTCTACTTGAAATGATGTAAGAAACGAGAGTTCCAAATCGCATTATGATTGCTCACTCTCACTGAAAGATATACAATATTAGGGTTTTAATCATCGTTTAGCTGTAGCTCAATCTAGGATTTAGTTAAAACGTTTTTTAGTAAAGTAGTAAGTTTCAATTAAAACTTAGTAAAACTAAAAATGTAACTGTTATTAAGATCCATAGCTGATTTAGACTATGCTGAAAGTTTCAAAACTTTATAGCCGTTTGTTCAATCATCGATGAATTTTTAAGCGTTTGTGATTACTTTAAAAACAAATATTTCCATTTTTGCTTCCTCATAGAGGAAGTTTTGTATCAGTAAAAAAATTTTTTTCAAGAAATACGTTAGAAATGTTTTATATAGTATCTAAAATAAAAAAATACTATTTTTAGAAAAATTCTGTTTGTGTGTGTGTATGTAATCAGTCATATCTCAGGAACCCAATGGTAGATTTGAATGATTAAGGGCTTAAAATTTTTGTTTTAACCTTACGGCGGCTCAGCAAAAAAAAATTAAGTTTTATACCTTATTAAGGTTTTTACAACGATTTTTTATGTCCAAACATCGGTTTCTTGCTACTTTTGGGGTGAAAAAATTCAAAATCGATTGCTTTAATAGTTGTATCTCATTAAGCATCAAAACAGCTTCATTTTAAACTATAAAAATATTTTTTACGGTATCCGGTTTTTTTATTGAAGAAAATCTACAATTTTTTTCTTGAATCAGTTGTACATCAGAAACCCTCCAAATGATATTAATGGTCTAGGGCTCCAAATGTTTCTTTTTATATCCTTATATAGGTTCACAAAAAAAGATTTGACGTTTATACCCCATCAAGCTTGTTATAGCAATTTTTAATGCTCAAAAACAGTTTTTGATGTTTTTGGAGTAAAATAATTTAAATTTGATTCCAACAATAGTTATATTCTATGGATAATTAAATAGCTTTATATAATTCGAGAATATTTTAGCTACAACTTGGTTATATCCCGTATATCAATTTCAGTAATAAGTTCTAATTTTTTGTTCAATTGTTTTTGATTCAAAAAACTTTTAACAATATTTTTTTACTTCTTTAAGGGTGAAAAAAATTTAATCCAAATTTCTAAATAGTATTATCTAATAAAGCTTTAATATAGCTCTATTTTCCATCTTGAATCACCTTGATAAATTATATGTTTAGTTTTTATTAAAGAAATACTGAGATTTTCGTGGAAAATCGCTCATATCTTCGAAATCTTTCGAGTGATTTCGATGATTCAAGGCTTAAAATATGTTTTTACATCTTTGAAATGATTCCAAAAAAATTCAAGTTTCATACCTTATTAAGGTTGATTTTTTGTGACCAAATAGGTTTTTTGCTACTTTTAGGGTAAATAAACTCCAAATTGATTGCTTTAATAGTTGTACATCATAGAGCATTAAAACAACTTTATTTCAAATTAAAAAAAATTGTTTTTGGTACGTCGTTTTACTTATTGAAGAAAATCTACAATGTTTTTTCTTGAAACAGTCATATCTCAGAAACCCTCCAAATCATTTCGATGATCTAGGGCCCAAAACGTTTCTTTTTATATCTTTATATAGGTTCACAAGAAGATTCGAAGTTTTATACCCTATTAAGGTTGTTACAACGATTTTTGATGCTAAAAAATTTTAATTTGATTTCGTAAATATTTATATTCTGCAGATAATGAAATTGATATAATTCAATAACATTTTAGCCACGAAATAGTTATATCACGTACATCGATTTCAGTAATAAGTTCTGATTATTCGTTCAATCGTTTTTAATTCAACAAAATTTTTAGAATATTTTTTGTTCTTTTCAGGTAAAAATTATTATCATATTTTGAAAATAATTCCACATCATGGAGCATGGAAATAGCTTCTTTTCACATTTTAAATTATTCCAATAATTTTATTATTTTTTTTTTATTAAAAAATTGGAGAAGAAGCTTTGTGCCAATTTACTGGCAGCGGTTTTTTTAATGTTGTTATAAATATAACAGTCTAACTATGATTTTCACTACATATTAAATGTTTTCTTTCCACTCTCCTTTGCGCATCTTATTTCAAACTGAGTTAACTGCGTATGCAACAGTAAATTTTTAATATACATTTTTAAAAGTTTCATTCGAAATCATTATTTATTAAAAGATTTTGTATACCAGTATGATGTCAATTAGAAGAAATTCAATACTACTCTTGAAAAATCAGATGAAAGATGTAACGGATTTAGAGATAAAGTAGATTAATGATTTCAAATATTTGTGAATAAAAATATATTTGCGCGTGGGTTTTAAAATTTAATAGATAAAAAACAGCTAGCAGTTTTTTTAACAGTCGTTCATTCTATCATTATTTGAACAAGAAAAATCTGACTTTACTGTTACACCCTGTAGTTTCAAGTGCAGATTTCTGAAGCAAATACATTTTTTTTATTCATACATCATAAGGTAACACATTTAAATTTTAGTTGGAGACATGACGAGAAACAGAATGAAAATTTAGACTATGTTCCATTGAAGTATTCTGGGATGCAATGAAACATTGTTTTTATTATTTGTTCGAGCAACACACCTCAAAAATGTCGAGTTGGTTCCCAAATCTAAAAAAAATGTCGAGTTGGTTCCAAGCAAATAAAAGCCTATGGTCGAGTTGATTCCCAGCTAATAAAAGTATATGGTCGAGATGGTTCCTGGGCGATAAGAATGTTTGTATTCGAGATAATTAAAATTTCTTTATTATTTCACTTTTTACAAGCGTTATAATGAATTCAAATTACATTTTCATTACATAAGACATCAGATTATTATGCTCTACATATAAATCATAAATATCATAAATCTCATAAATCTCATAAATGTTCTTGTTCCTTTTTAACCTTAGCTTCAGAGTCCTACACACAACAGAATAATAAGTTTGGTTAACAACAAATTTAATTATTTGATTATTATACCTTATTGATTATTGTCTCTCATTGTTTGTCCATTTTATTTCTTAAATTTTATCCTCATTCACTGATTTTCTTACATACTATGTCAATAACTTGATCACTTTT
Source organism: Copidosoma aretas (assembly GCA_030522625.1). Taxonomy (NCBI): domain Eukaryota; kingdom Metazoa; phylum Arthropoda; class Insecta; order Hymenoptera; family Encyrtidae; genus Copidosoma; species Copidosoma aretas. Next base: position 14,923 of record JAPYYV010006182.1, on the reverse strand, counting down.
CATAGCCACCTTATTTCCACTAAACAACACTGAATTAAAAAAAAAGACCATCGTGATACAAAAAAGAAGCATTACTTTTAATATTCACGAAATATCTCCCTCATTGCTTTCTCTGCTTCATCAAAACTTCTATCAATACTATCCACTATACCCTTCTCTTCCTTTATTTCACTTACTCCCTCTAGCAACCTTGAATGCTGCTTCTGCACTGAAAATTTCTTGACTTCATCGTTCCATTTCCACCACTCACTATCCACTTGGTATTTCATGTAACCTTTTTTGACCTGCCTGCCTTTGTTTCTCTCTTCCTTTGCCACTATTATCGCCTCTCTTTGTGTTTCCCTTTTCTTGATTGTCGTGCCATTGTCAATGAACACGCCACCTGGCAATAATTTCTTCTTTTTCATGATCTGCTCTTTTGTACCTTTTTGTAGCATCGCTACCACTACGCTGCATCCTTGTCCTCCCTTGTCTCGATAACATAGGCTTTTTCGACTTTCACATGCACTTTTAGACTTTTTTCTATGAACTAACGCACTTTGTTTACCAAATCCTCCTCACTAAACTTTTTTGCCTTCGATCACGATATTCTGCCTCCTCCACTCTTTCTTATCTCTCGGCTTCACTTCCGAGTTTTTCCATCCTCTCCGTTAATCAGGCGTTTTCTTCCATCCACTTTTTTCTCTGCTCGTCCTGGTTTCCATCTTCCTCTCTTGTTCCCTCCCCCACTCCTTTTTAAGCTCCTCTATTTGCTTTTTAGTTTTTTTTTCTATTCTTTTTATTTCATTTTTAATTTCGTTTTCTAGCTTTTCAATTTGATGTTCCAAAACCGAATTACTATTACTTGCATCAAAGCATTAGTTTTTAAGCGTTTTGCCTCTTCTATGCCTAGTTTTCATTGTTTTCATGTGCTAGCACTACACTCCTAACCTCAAACCGCTTATTTTCTTTTCGTACTCTGTACCTAAAGTTACTTCGAGATTTTTAGCTTCTAAATTGACTTTTAGTTCTAATTTTGATGGAACTTCTGCATGATCTATATCAGGATTACCGAATTCGTCTCCAAAATCATAAAAGTGGCCGAATTCGTCCCCAGGTCATTAAGGTATTCCCCAATCTGTTACCGAATTTGTCCCCGTGTCATTAAGGTGCTCCCTAATCTGTTACCGAATCCGTCCCCGTTATAATCATAATTTTTTCCGTCACACTTTTCATTGCAAATCCAAAGATTTGTACTGATACCCAGGCTTCAGACTTCAGATATTACTTGCATGAAAGTAAACAAACTTGGATTAAGAGTGTTGATCATACTATTCATGTAAGAGTGATACGACTCACAACTGTTTGTTGTTCTGCACAGAGACAATAAGTATTTTGCCCACATATTTGGTGGGTACGGCGAATCTTTTATTGCATAGTTTTTCCTACCTCGCACTTTAGCAACCCTGGTACATCCTCGGTAGGACAAATAGAATTAGCCACTCATGGTGCATTCGACTAGGGGGCCCCAACGCCAACGGTCCCTCGGGCCCAGGGACTGCCCTGGAGAGATGCACATTTGTAACGGAAACTACTATTTCGCCATACTGCACCGAAAGTAGAAACTTTCCTTCCTCTTCGCAGGAAGAAAATTCCTCTTTCCAGCGCAGGATTGGTGAATAATCGTATGCAACTCACGGGAGAAAATAAAGATAGCCTTAGAGCACATGCTTATCACCCTCGGCTTCGCCTCGGGCATCAAATGCCTGTGTTCTGAGACATTATTTACTTTTCCTCCCTGTAGGTGAGTATACTATAATATACTATTTCAAATTTTTATCACAGAACTGTTCGACAGCTTCAGTACGTGGTATTACACTCATTATGTCTTCGATAACAATATCATCCACAACATCTAGATGTAAAAAGGGAAGCCCAACGAATAATTTCAAAAAATTCCAAATTTCTGTGTCTTTTTATACTCTTTAGAGAGCCCCAAATTCAGGATTTGTCTCCACCAGCTGATACATGAGTAAACAAATACAAGCTGAAAATGCTTCACTGATGTATCAAGTATCAATACCGTCTGTTAACAACGGGCTGTTATTTAGCGGTGCGAATTCAGTACTAAGGGTAAATGTGGGTATTACTGCCACCTATTTGATCGAGACACATTTGAAAGTCTATTGAAAATGCTTTTATGAATTTACCAACTTTTTTTTTACTTTAGTGTAAAATTACTGCCAGTGTATCTATTACTGCCCATGTATTACTGCCACTTGTAAATAAGCTAAATATTAACATATTTGATGAATAACTGTTTGATAAATAAATACAATACAGCACAACACATCAATAACAGTATTACAATAAAATTAAATACTGATTTTATGGCTATAATATTTTATTTGCATTACATACAAAACTTCAGGTATTATAAAGAAACTTTGGATTTTAATAGATTCACAGTTTAAGAAGGAAGTGTTGATGTTATTTTAAAACCTGAAAAAATATTTGGAGAAGTATTTTTCATGTCATAATATATGTACAACTAACAGTTACTGTTAAAATCAAATTGTAGCTACAACATTCTATTTGGTCTTTGATATCCTTTTCTGTTTATTTTTAATGGTGCTGTATTTTCAAACTTGTTTATCCCTTTAGTTAGTTTTAATGTACTGGTTTATGCAAAATAAAATCGTTGACAAAAAAAATAAATACGAGTTCCAACTACGATACCGCGTTACAGGGTTATGTTGACTCAACCTACGGAAAGGCTGGCAGTAATTGCAGCATTACCTGAAATCAGTGCATGAGATACTGCCACTTGAATTAAAAATAGAAAAAAACCTATACAATAATTTTAACGATCAAAATAATAAAAATCATCTCTTCTTTTATTAGAAAAAGTTAATTTGTAGTTATACTTTTAAATATACTACTGGAAAAAGGTATTTCGTCGCTACTGTTATGCAGGCAAAAGAGAATCGTATGGCCAGAGTCTGATCACCGTCTAATCATTCTTACATTCATTCTTACATTTTGTTGATTCATAATGAATTTTAATATGCATATTCGGTTGTATTACATTTCTGGGGACTTAAATAATCTACATATTTTTTTTCAACCACTCATATTGTATGAAAAATTATCTGCAACTTCATTCATGTAAAGTGGCAGTAATTGCAGCAGTGGCAGTAATACCCACATTTACCCCCATTTTATGAATAAAGGCAGAGACGAATTCGGTAACAGATAAGAAAAAACTCTAATAACCCGGGGACGAATTTGGTGAGTGATAAAATGATGCACTCACGATGAGGACGAACTCGGGTAGGCCCGAACGTACAGGCCGAATGATGAAATTTTTGTTTAATATTTTTTGGAAATTAAAATTATAGCTATTTGAACGTATGAGGGGTTTTCCTTTTTCACTGATCAGAAATTCCATTGTTACAGAAAAACACTAAAATAACAATAAAAAATAGTACAATTAATAATTTTTAACTGTAGCAAAGGATACATTCACACTTTCCATTATACAGCGAGTGTATCACTATTATATAAGTACTGGTAAAAAATCGGCTGACAAAATGTTAAGATGAACTGAAATGAACACTTCCAATTGCAGTTCATATTCAAAATCTTGAAGGTTGTATAGTGATTCCTTAGAAATAAAAAAATAAAAACTTTAAGTCTTAGAGTAATAAAGTCTAATGTAAACATGTAACTAATGTAAACATTTCATACATTACATTTGAATCAATTAATATATATAATATTTATATTGTCAACAGTTTATACTTCAATGCTACGAAATATAGTAGAAATTTAAATTTTAAATTATTCTCAACCGTTTTTTACAACTGGGACCTCAATCATATGCTTTTTTTATGACCATAGGCTTCATCATCCGGGAAACAACTGGACCATACGCTCTTATCGTCCGGGAACCAACTCGACAATACACATCACGTTTACTTTACCTGGGGAACCAACTTGACAACGGCCACACACCGATACAAAACACATCAGCCCGCATGTTGGATAACAATTTTTCATCTGTTACGTTCTTCAGCGAATTCTGGACGCTATCTGGATTAATTACAGCAGAATCTCTCGTATACATACAACTAATCCCTTCCGAAAACAGTACACTCTTAAGATTCCAACAGAAGTCTGAAAAAGCAGACGCGTTTACGAATCTCACTTTCGATTCTCGATTGATAGTTTTTAATATACCATAATCATGTTACTAAAATTTCGCCCTCGCAACTTTCGATCTGGAACCGCCTATTACAAGACCCTCCCAAGAAGAACATTTTCTCCCTCGATCCCTCACGCAACTCCTCGAGTGCCTCGAACTATTGAAAGTAAAGTTTTGTGATGCCAAAGTTCGACGTCAGATATCCGCATCTGACACACAGGTGCAGGGTGCAGTACACACGGAGAGGCAAAGAGAGAGAGAGAGAGTATGGTAGGCAAGTTTGCCTTCAGCAGCAGTAGCAGATACTCGAGATTCTCCGGCAAACAGCCCCGAGCTTAGCTACACATCCTCGCGCTTAGTTACATCGGCAAACACAAGAGCCCGTGAGCGGATGACGAGTAAACATTCTGAATTCCCTGTTATGTACGCTGATGCGATATGACGTGTGTATACGTGCCATGTTTTGTAACTCTGCTGCTGCGATCGCTTACCTTATCGGCATCGGATCATTTACCGTTGCAATATAATCCTCGCAATTGTTAGGTCATTACGTATAGTTCTTGCGTTCAGGATCATATCGGCCGGAGGTTCTGTGTTCCTTAATCTACAAAGAGTGAAAGGTTCTTTATGCCCGAATCAGTCTTAAGGATGTTCTTCCGTGATTACAAGAATGATGCAACCGCAATTATGGTGTTATGAGATAAAAAAGATTTCTTGAAATCATCCCTATCCAGAGAAGGTTACGCTTCTGATTCCGCTGGTCTACGAAAAAAATACAGACTACGCATGAACTAACCTGCTAATGTTCGTGTGTTAAATAAACATAATTTTTCAACAATCCATGGCAACTGGCAACATTCACCAATAATTGGTTAATATCAGTTTACAAATTTTGTTTTTAATATTTGTTCAGTTCTTAATAAACTCTCTTTGCCAGAAGTATCGAACTTTTTTATTCTAAGATTATAAATTCCATCTACTCCATAAACCTAAATGATAAGGCTTGCTTAGATGTTAAGGATAAGACAATTATAACATCAACTACGACATAAATCAAGCTTGGCGTGATCTCTTGGTTCTTATTCTGTTTAAAATCTACCGTAAGAGCCTACAATTAATGTAACCAAAAATCATGTCGATTCCGACCATTAGATCCTTCGATATTCGCTTCGATATTCCACTACTTTAGTAGATGCCCCACCATATATTCCGTCACTTGAGTACGCGTTTGTCTATTGTTTATTAATAAAATTACTAGTTAGCATGTGGGTGGTTTAAGATGACACGAAAACAGCTCGAAAACCGCGAACGTTCCAGCGTCACCCAGAAAATACCACAAGGAGTTCATAAGTCTTACAAAGTTATTATATTAATCCACCTAGTAAAGTTTTCATCTTATTTCATGAGTTGCGGTCCCTACAAACGTTATCTTCCGAAAATCAACCTAGGTATTTGCCATTTATGAAAAAAGTTGTTTTAAAACCCGCAATTAATGCTGGGACAAATACGATGTACTTTGTCGCTATATTCCCAGCAGTAGCGGTCTCAATTCGACTGTAACATAGTTGGCGGGATGTGCCACTTAATCATCGCTACATTTATTTTTGCATCCATCCACGATCGCGATTTACGTACTGTTCTTGGTGATTAACCGTTTCTTGTATGAATCCCAATTCCGCGAGACATCAATAGGTTGACTATTCGTGAGAATGTATAATGGACCTCTGGGAATATTCCCGCTGGATTATTGGTAAAAGGGTTGCCTAATCTCTTACTTCTAAAGTAGCAACAATCTATACCTTGCCGAAGGCCGAACATCCATGGGCCATCCACTCGTGTGCCATGGTTCCGCATACTTTTATCACAGCATCTTCATCCTTACATTATCAGGTGCCCCATCATCAACCAACATGCTATCTCGATTATCCATTCGGCTACTTACAAAACGAGTATCATCAATCTGAATTGGAACTGCCACTACATCAACCATTTTTTTCTTCTTTCAAATAATTGCAGAGCAAACTTTGCGGCATATGTTAAACCAGTCTGTAACGGTAGCTGACGATGGTTACTATAGTATGTATTCATTAAGATTGTCCAGAAGCAACCTGCATCGGTAAGGAAAAAATATGCATTCCAAGGTAAACAAACTGATGTACAAGCAAATGAAAACAAAGCAAACATCATAAACAAAACAAGTAGTAAGTGAATTATAAATATTACTTAGTTTTTATCTACAGATCAATGTAACCAAAGAATGAATGCATACTGCAGTGATGGAATAACCGGTTGAACGCACAATACTGGAGGAGCGCATTTCATTACAGGAGCATTGATTCTTCAATCATCCACTAAAACAGGGAAACAACTAAATATTATCACAAAAGCAATAAATAAACATCAATAGACCAACGAAAACCATATCCCACTAAGCGTCCCGAAACGCAACCCCCTCGAACATCCTCTACCGGACAAACACGAGAGCAGTTTCGACCAACCCAAGGCAAATACACTCGCGCGCGGCCGCGAAATTCGCGTTTGCCGCCACTCTATTCGAAATTATACCCCCCCCCCCTCTCCACCCTGCTCCCCCGATTAAACGCGACAAGCCGTGCGCGGGGGCGCCAGCTGACGCGACGCAGCCGGCCGGCGTCATTAACATAATTCCGGGCCCCGGTAAACCGATTGCGCGCCCGGCCGGCCGCTAAAAGGCCGACGACTCGGGCGAAAGTAGGCGCTCCCTCTCCCCCCGAGTCATATAATTTTGTGTATCATACCTCCCCCTCTGCTTCTTCCGGTCTACTGCCGTGCATATGGCTGCTCTGCTGGTGCGCGTGTATTCGCGATAATGTGGCCCCCACACACACGTGTGTACAGAGCTTCGTAATGCACCCCGCGCATGTCATACTCACTGCAGGCGTCGTCGTGCCCACCCCACCTCCCCCGCCATTGTAGCATCAGGATCGATCGAGTCCCTTCCTTCTCCCCCGTTTCTCCTGTGCTCGCTCGCTTGCCGGCCCCTCCTTCTGTTTGCCTAGCCTGGCTAATTAATGCTATTGAACTCGCTCACGGTGTAGGTACCTACTGTGCTGATGCGTATATGTATACACGTGTGCGTTGTGCACCCAGTGTTTCCTCTCTGCTATGCTCTTGCGCCTCTGGGATCGGTTTTGATCGGCTCCACGGGGTTATCATTGGGTGACGCGTGGAATGAGAAGTTGATTATATCTCTACCGACTGTCGATGAATAGATTTTTTTTATCAAATGTTTTCAGGAGTATAGTAGTTACCATGATGCCTCAAGAGTAATCACTATAGAAGTATGAGTAAATGTATTATCCTGAATCTCCAATAATCCAAAGAACACTCCGATTCTTGAATGTAAAATAATGAATAGGTAGCAGCGCAGCGATGCTCTATAATAAAGCCGGAACATCGATTGTCCTTGAAATCACGTCAAATTCTAAAGCTGTACCCATATACACATACGCGTGCGTTTCTCAACTCGCTCCACGTACACCTAGCCTTCATCATCGCCGAGATCGATCGGAAGCACTGTTCCGATGCTCATAACTATCTTATCGAGCTTAATTTATTAATGGACTCGGAGCGCGCGCTTGTCGAGTGAATGATGCTTATTGAGCACGTCTCGATTACCTTGATCAACAACCACCGACGATAACCCTTTATGATGGATACTTGTCTATTATATTTGCTGCTTGGCTGGTTGGTTCTTGTGTACATTCGAGCTATTAACCCACAAGAAACGCCCTTCTGGTGGGAGTAATCTGAACTTCGCACATCTTGAATCAATACATTTTTACGCTTCGCCGCGAAAAATTTGAACTTGAGTTTGATGACACGTTAGGGTTCAAACTTTTTCCGATAGAAGGGTGCCACTTGGGGGATAGTAGCTCGAATAACTGGCAGTGGATGATAACAATTATTTTTCACGTATTAAATTGAAAAACAGGGAATCGATGATAGTGACTATGCATGGTAATCGATATCAAATTAAAGACATGATTAAAGTCCTCGTTAAAGTCTCTCTGGAAATTTAAAATTAAACATATGATAAAAAGAGTGAGAAAAAGTTTGGTACTGAATGTGCTCTTTACGTAAGCTTTTGCGGGAATTCTAGTTTTCAGCATGGAAAGGGCAATGTTTTCTCTTTATTATTCATTGAAAACTAGATTTAAGTATTGAAGGTTGGGAAAAACGGCCTATTATGTATCCCATTCGTTTAGAAAATACTTATACATCATGATTTTGCCAATTTTCCGGCTATTTTAGTTGTATAGCTTTTTTCAAAACTGTATAATAATAAAAATACAGATCTTAGACAATTTTACAACAATACATGTGGTCAGTATCGCAGATTACAGAGACATAGAATTCATAAGAACTAATGGCTATTGGCCTCGAGCACAATTTTGAAACAGCGCCACCTACACGAGCAACTTGGGAACCATGACTAGAAGAGGACAGTACTATGAATTAGTCTTCTTGCACTTGCAGAGAAGCGACTTTGAGGCTTGGCCATCTGGTGAATGGAGTCGGAAGCATATACATAATAGTACTGTCCTCTTCTAATCATGACTAATCGTTCTCAAATCTCTCGACTGGGGGCACTGTTTCGGAATTGCGCTCGAGGCTAATACATTTACGGCATCTCAAATGAGTATTAGTTTAAAGATTTGTCAAACTTAACGAATAACATGAACACTATAAATTGGAGACTCCAATATTTTTTCCCACACTACAGCATAACCGAGAGTGTTATTGATTTTTTGATCGAGTTAATATAGTTGAAATATTATAAAAACGTTGAAAAAGTTCACTAGTTTTTGTGAAAAAAGTTAATTCTCGATTGAGTGTAACATCTTCATTTGCTCGTCAAGGGTTGACCATGCTGTTACCAGCCGATTGACAACACGTAAAGTGAAAGATTCAGCTCTTTCATGGTAGTCTTACTATTATTAAAATAGACACAGTAATAGATTATCATTACTAAAAACCATCAAAAAATAGTTTTTAGTCCTATTTTCTTCAAGTGTTGTCATCCAGATGGTAACATTGAGTAAGCTTACTATTTACATGAAGATAGAAATCCAGAATCGATTTTTATTAAAATACAAGCAGTCGACATGCTCGACGTTTTAAAACATTTATATAATTTCATTACAACTCTTTTCAAAACATTTGAAGATTTGAATACAACGGTACTTACTAGGTTTTTGAAACGTTACTTGATATTAGGGTAATGTCTAAAGCTTATGATCGTTTTGAACATTTTAAAAAGTTATTTTGGAAATATAGTGGCGATGGAAATTGTTAAGTATACCTCTGAATCGATTTATTCTATTCACTGTGAGTAAGCATTGTGGTATCCTCATTTTGCAGGATTTTTCATGTTAAATTGTACGGAGTAAAGTTAGTTGAAGCGATTTTGCAGGATATTTCCATAAGGGTACGGTACGTGCTAAAGTGACACTCAGCGCCAGCAGTTTATTCTAACGACTTGTACGCAGCGACTAATCGCATATTGTCGTATAAGTCCAGGCACTCCAGGCAGACGATAGCTGTGTACGTCACAACAACGGGGTTGGAATAATTTATGTTCACAGTATTTTTAACTACAATATCCAAACTCTGGCTATTCTCATTATTAACGTCTTATCTTTACGAGTGACAAAAATGTTTAAGAAACTCTTAAAAAATTCTTCAAGCTTATAATTCGGTAAGACGCGCACAAAGAAAGCAATAGACCACATTATCTTTAAGAAAAATGAGCGATTTATTCAATGAAAAAGCCCGATCAGTTTCGAGGCTAGACGAGAACTGCCTTTTTAACAACCATTTATCAACAACAAAAGATTTGCTTGACATCGCTTGTCATTTTTATACCTACAGACACTTTACAATTTTAGAACGATCAATATATAGAGGGAAAGAATCTCGCACGATTCTATCATTCAAACACACAGTCACTCTGTCCCCAAAAACTGTATTAATAGAGAGCTATTCTCTCATTTTTTGTGTGTAAAATATAAACAATTCACAAAACGCCAGCGACCTAAAAGTACGCACCATTTCCAAACCATATACCAGCCGAAAACCGTTCATCAAATTACTCAATTTTCCATCCAACTGATCCGCAAATGAAAAAAAAGCACGCACACCGCTCGCTCTTTCAAAACGCAGCCTCCCTTTAAAAAAACAAAAACAGAGAAAACCCTGCGAGCGCCTCTGCCATACTTTCCACTTCATTGAAAAACATTTTCCAATTACCGGCCCTGCACCGGAGCACCATCGACTGCACCCGCCGTTAAACACGCGCGTCATTACTTTCGATCGCAAAGTTTAACGAACCCATCGATCGAGCACTCTGCAACCCAACACCCCCCCCCCCTTTTTTAAAACCTCCCTCGTGCAGCCTCCATCACCCCCCCTCCAGCTATCCCCGATAGTCGTCCCGCAGCGTCCGCGGCGCTTTACAAATGCGCGGCCCGTAAATGAATAAGCGAGCCTGCGCCCCCGAAAAACTCGCCTATGCATCAAAAAGCACCCTCGCTCTGCACACCCGCGCGCGCAGCATAGGGCTACACACGCCGGAGAGGCGAAACGGCCCCGGAAAAAAATCGCGACAGCTGCGCGACACCCATTCGTACGCACGGCGGAAAAAAGCGCAGCTGCGCGCGGGCTGTAGGTTTTGCGGTACAACTGGCCGCAGAAACGCGATACGGGCGTCGCGGGCCCGTGCATTAGGAATTCATCCCCCCCCCCCGATTGTCTGTCCGTCCGTCCGGCTCTTTTTCCGGCCCCCCCCCCGGGGCCCCCGGGCTGTGCTTGGGTGCCGACTTGCCTTTTGCCCCGCGAGGAGGCCCCCTCGTTTCTCCCCCCCCCCCCCCCCCCGTCGGCCCCGGGGACGCGAAATTTTTAGCCAGACCCTTCCGCTCTGTAATACTACCGGCGTGTCTCGCTGACTCGGCTGCTTTTCTGCGGTATTACAAGGCAGACCGGGAGAACGGGCGTCGCTCGGGTGCGATGGGATTGCGAAATATGAAACGCAGATCCGGACGGAGGATCGTGCCTGGATTAACGCGCGGAAATGCAGTGGGGGGCGCGCGGGCTTGTGTGGTGACCGTATGGGGTAGGTTATTGTTTTTGTAGACTGCTGCGTGTGAGATTGATGCTTTTGTAATGCATCATCCCGACTGTGTACAATGTTTAGATTATTATTAAAACTCGTGTGAGCACAGCTGAGTTTCATCGAATATCTTCGAAAAGTGTAGCTCGCGGTGAATGATTTTGCGAGTGTAAATTTGTTTTACAATGTTATTTAATGGACTAAAACAGTTGGATTTAATCATTGCAATCTTATGTAGGTATATTTTACTTTGAAAGTATGTCATGACCACAAGGCCGCAATGAAGTTTAATGTCAACTAATCTAATCTATTGAACTGTTAGTGCACATAATTCTAATGATAATAATAATAATAATAATAATAATATTAACAATAATACGGAACTCAAGCATTTAACAATCAAAAGGCTATTTACTTTAATATGAGCGGTCTGAGTGATTTCAGATTTCCAAAAAGTTTTAATGATTTCATTAGGATATCGTAATGCTTTCATTGATCATCTTCTAAAAAATACTTACTTAGTAGTGTATTGTTTTAACTTCATAATTGTTGATTTCACTCCATCCGTTTCAATACTGATACCTTTATGTTAGATATTGATCCAAGCATTTTATTAGACTTTAATTCAAATGATTTCATGAACTAAATAGTCACCTTCACTGCACGGAATATTAAACACTGTGGAATAGTAAGCGCAGAAAAAACTGTTTTCATGCAATATGAAGCTGAATTTTTCGAGAAATAATTTGTGTACGGAGAGATATTAGTGTGCAAAAATTTGAAAAAGCATTACTATTCTCTGATGAGCCTCAGCAGTTGGAGCATACCATATCCTAATACCGTAAATTAATTCATTTTCCAACCTAATATGACCGTATCAATAAAGATCTGCGCGATATCAATAATCATCTGAGCCCGAATAATGCAGTACATTGAATTCATCGAACGAAATATGTCACGATCGCGTGCGAGAGAACTTTCGAGCCTATCAGCCGTGGGTTACATGATCGAGCGTCTGATGTTCGAGCAGAGCTAAGATAAATCCGTCAAGTATGCGAGTGTATACGCGCACGGGTAGATGAACCTGCTGACCCTTTCTCGACACGATTTGCATAACTCACGTCGAGCCGATTCCATTAGATCCACCACTACATCTCCGCTTCGCGCGCGCGTCTTCGAAAAATGATGTGATGAAGCAACTATACTTTGCTTCGTTCGAGCCGTTCTGTTTGACTCGTCGTGTGGGGAAAAGTTTTTTATTTGGGAATGGCTCGTGGAAAGAGGTGGATTATAAGGAATCACTTGCGATTAGATTTACCTTCACCGCTTCTAGTGTGTTTATTATAATGGGGATGTTGAAATAATCGTCGTCAATTACTATTTTTATAAAGTAAATGATCGGCAACGATTTGATTCCAGAAAATTTCCAAGCTTAACATAACTGGATTTCTGTATTTTTGAGTTGTTGCATCTAAGCATCGTGTTTGTTGGATCATAATCCTTTATGCAAATCATATTCTCAAGATTATACAAGATAGTTGGAATCACATTGTGGATAATTGACTAATCATTTTCGATGGTATCGTCAAGGTACTAAATGTTTTATTTCTTATTTTGAGAACTGCCTTACCATATTATTTCGACAATTACCTTTTGGATCATCCTGCATGCTTCTGCTACAAATGCACAAAGATCAGAATCTTTATTCCCTTTTCACAGTCAATAGGTTCTTTTTTGCTTTTTTTTTCGTTGTTCTTACTTGTTTAATCATTTATAGAATAGTTTTTCCTGATATTAAAACTTCTTATTTGTAAGTATAAGAATCTTCGGCTTTGTCTTTTATTACTGTGACTTCAGCCACTTAATTGTAATTTCTAAGACTCTCTGTGTGTAATTCTGCCTCTACTATTATCTTTATCTTATTGTCTACGAATCTCCATCCCAGTGTCTTTGTCTTAATTTAACTGACCTTGTATTCATATATATTCACATATTATGTTAATAGTATTTGTCTCAGTAACTGTGTTTCTACCTTACTGTCTATATCTCTGTCTATTTGTTTACCAGCAATTGATTAAGCTCATTCAATTGATTTGTTATTTTTTGTACATTTCAATTTCATACTTTTATATTTTGGAATCATTGCAACGCTTTTTTTTTTGTAAAGCACTGCTTGTTTGTGCTAGTTATTTTTGAGAATTTTCCGCTTAATAGAAGTGTCTATCTTCTGTTAGCCATTCTATAAGCTAGTTAACTGGTCCAAATGCATTAAGTAATTTTCACTGCTTTGATATTGCAACTTGTATTTATTGTAAAACTGTAAATGGTCAAATAATATGTAACTTCTTTGCCATCCAGATCTTGGTGTTCTTGTTTTAATAAACTTCGTTATTAGTCTCTGTCTAAAGTATCTTTCTCTACGTTTATCCGGCTATACTTCTAATTTTTTTCATCTGAGCTTTCGTAATATTTCTCAATCCTTGAGTCCTTATTTCTGATCTACCATTTTTTATTGTGGTAATGCTCAATTATCTATTTATGTTTTTGAATTTTTTTATTGATAAACGTGTCTATATTGGTGCTTGTGTTTCCACATCTGAGTTTTTGTATTTTTTAATCAGACTAGATATCTCTGAGTAAGCTTCTATGTCTGGTTTATGTTTTTTTCCAACTTTTATCTTCCTTTCCTTTCTATAACCGAGTTTATCTTTCTTCATTTCTGTCTATGTTTCATATCTCGGTTCCCATATTATTTCTAATCTCCTCAGTTCACGACCGTTTGTCACGGTTATTTGGTATGTATGTCTGAGTTAAATTTTTGCGTTTATTAACTTCGCTTAATATCTCTATTTCGTTTGTTTTGTCTCTATCTCTAAAAATTAACTGTGTCTGTCTTTACATTTCTGTTAATCCACGTTACGTTAGTATTATTGTTTTGATTTGCAGATCTCTGTCTCTTGTTCATTAATTTCAAAGGACAATGACTAGTAATTAATTAATAAATTCACTTAACCAAATTAGCGTGTACCATAACCATTGATTCAATATTCCAGAAATACTATCTTTATCCAAATTTTTGCTGTGATCCATCCTGAAAATGATTAGGATCAAACAGTACCTGTTGAGTTGAACTAATAACACACTCTAGTGGTTCAATAGCATTTCAGTATTCTTGACGAACCTTAACTCTAAAATAATTATCAGTTATCCTAAACGTGCACACCCGTGTATTTATAGCTATATTGGTGGCCAACCCGGAAAATCCCCTGAAACAAAAAATCATCATCTCACAAAAGCCAGCAGCTACCGACTGTACGAGATTCTGGCTGTCTGCAGCACATAAAATCTAGTCAAGCGCACCTATATACAAAAGCTCGCACATCTCGCCTGGCTTTTATCACTCGCGTCGTAAACATCTGCAAAGGCAAAAATGAAATTAGCGAAAAAAGTGTCCCTCGCTCTCCTCCGCCCCATCGACGGACCCAGCAGCAGTATACAGTATCACCACCACCACCACCCACCGACAACAACAGCGAAAATAACGGAAGGGAGATTAATAACACCCGCCGTCAAACGTATCGGTTCGC
>JAPYYV010006181.1:0-32794 GCA_030522625.1 Copidosoma aretas | reverse complement strand
GTTAATCTTAAAACATGTAGAAGGGAGAAATCGAAATGAAACCAAATTATTAATTCATGTGCATGGACTTATAATTAGGTTTTGTGTGTGTGTATTGTGAAATAGGTGATGGGGGAGCTGAGGGGGAGGCGAAGGGGAGGTGGAGGGGGAGCTGTGGGGAGCCGGGAGGGTGCTGAGGGGGAGCGGGGGGAGCTAACCCCAAAAAATGGGGTTAAAAATCACGTAAAAATGAACGAATAACTACGTGATTTGAGGGGGAGCCGTGGGGAGCCGGAGGGGTGCTGAGGGGGAGCGGGGGGGGGCTGGAACTCTTTTTTGTTCATACAACTATATAATATAGGAAGATATATATACATATATGTATACTAGTGGGGCTTTGCATGCCAACCCCCATATTTTTATAAGAGTCAAAAAAGTTTTCTTTTAATACAAATTTTATGTCAGCTTGTACAAATTCTTAACAATAGCTGTTAAGTTTGATAGAAGGTATTAACTGTTTTATAGAATGTGGGAAAAAAAGTTTGGTAAATATCCGTTCTCTAAATGTGAGAAAAATCGAACTTTAAATTTAGAGTGGTAAGGAAGTGACAGGTGCGGAGGTGACATTTCGAGTTTTGGACTACTATTGCTGCTCGTAAACGTAGCATGAACAATTTTTCGCTCTTTAAGCGTCTTTTGTCGATAAATAACACAAGAAAAAAAATGTTGCTCACTTGTACGAGTAACAGAGTGGTGGGCCCAGGGCGATATGGAAGTAGCCAAAATTTTTGTACACCCTAAAATAAAAAATTAAAGTCTGTAACAAATAAAGCGGCTAGAACTTTTGACGGCTTTCGCTTGTGCGTTTGTTTTTTTTTATGTAAGATTTGAAAAGTGACTATTAAAAGGCGTTACCATGCACAGTAACGTAGTTTTTTAGGTGATTTTTGCTACTTTCGACATTTCAGTGCAAATAGTGGGACACTGAGTCTGTGATGAAAACATTTTCTTACTGATTAAGAATGAATGTTATCATGGCATAAATGAAACATACAATGTCTATAATTGACAATGTATGTGCAAGGATACGACAGAAAATCTTTTTTTTCTATTAGCAGATTTTATGTGCGGAATAAGGATTAAGAAGTCGTACTAATGTGACATTTTAACTAAATTAAAAATAAAAATTTTATAGAAGAGTCAAGGTATCAGCTTGAATCTTTTATTCAAGAATGTTTGAAACTTTTGACGGAACTTCACACAATTAAAATATTCAAATTTAATTATATTTAGCAGCATGAGCTTTGGACCCGAAGGGAGCCACTTACGGCAAAATCATCCATATACATTCATGTATGCATATGTATAAGAAAAGAAATAAATAAGTTTAAAGAAGATAAAGTAAATTTTATTAATAAATAGTTTAACAGCAGTAAACATTTTTATTAGTATAAGGAATTAGAAAGTATTATAAAGCCAGCACAATTTGCAAAAAGAATCTTCCTAAAAAATTTTCTTTAGAAACAAAATTTACGAAAAAGGGTTATCCCAAATGCAAACGTTCTAACAATACAAACTTCAACTACGTCTACAGGATAAAAAATAGTAATGTCAAAATTCTAGTAGACAATTCAATGGCTGGTCCATATAATGAATTTTTATTAAGAAAATACAACTGTCATATTAATGTAGAAGGCTGTGCGTCAATCCAAAGCATTAAATACATTTTTGACTATATTCACAAAGGAGAAGATCAAGTTTTATGTACATTAAAGAAACGAAATGAAACCTGACAAGGAAATATAGGACAAAATTTCAAAATACATAGAAGGATATTATTTGAGTTCCATGGAAGCTGCATGGCAACTACAAGAATTACCTCTTTTTGAAAGTAGTCATCCTGTATTTCATTAGACGGTTTATCTTAAAAACAAACAAAAAATTGTTTTTGATGAAAAGAAAGTTTTAGAATCAATACAGAATTGTAAAACACCATTAACAGCGTGGTTTGAACTTAATAAAAAAGATGAATTTGCTAACTTAACTAAATACATAAATATTCCATAACATCACATAGACAACCCTCAAACTAAATAATAGATTGAACGTAAACGCGTGAAAAAAAATGAAACTATTCGTCGATTAAATGTTGTTTAACCTAAAGATCAGGAGCGATTTTGTTTAAAGTTAATAATAATTAAAGTTAATGGCAAAACATCATTCACAGATTTAAGAAATTATGATCCAATTACTTATAACACTTTTAGAGAAACTACTGTAGTAATGGGTTTGGTAAAGCATGATTCACAATTGGACGTTATATATGATGACGCTTGCTGTGTTATGTTGCCATTCCAATTACAAAAATTTTTTTCTTGGTTCATCATATCTCAACATCTTGAAGGTAATATTATTTGGAATGAACATACAAATTTTTTCACCGAAAATTTTAAAAACGTTTAAGAAAAGCATGCTCTTTTACACTTAAACGAAATTTTTTAAGTTAATAACACGTCTTGTAAACATTTCGGCTTACCAGAACCAAAATAATCAAAAGAAAACATAAATTTTGATGAAATAAATTAAATCGAATTTTGCAAACAGAAATTCAATGAATTTCTTACAAATTTGAATAAAGATCGAAATTTCATATTTCAATAAATAATAAGCTCTACTCAAAAATTTTTTTTGTTGATGGTCCAGGTGGTTCTGAAAAAACATTTTTCTACAAACTCTTAATTTATTACTTTCTATTCATGAATCAAAAAGTAATATCAATGGCATGGACAGGAATTGCTTCAATTTTACTACCTAAAGGAATGACAAGCCAGAGAACATTCAGACTTCCTTTAGATTTAAATACAATTGAAACATTAATTTTAGAATTCGAATCTGACAAAAGATAATTTCGTGAAGTAAGTGTCAATATTTGGGATAAAGCTTCGATAATATAAAAAAAAGCATTAGAAATAGTTGACAGAACTTAACAAGTTCTGCATAACTCTGGCAATCTTTTCGGCGACAAATTAATCATTTTAGGAGGAGACTTTTGACAATTTCTTCCGATCGTGAAAAAATCTAATAAAATTTGTATCATAAAAGAAACAATTAAACCCTTACATACATAACAAATGTTTTCTGTTTCACATTTACGAATAAATTTTCGATCAACTGATAAAAACTTTGCATCTTCATTACTTGAAATAGAAGATGGAAAAATTGGATGTTTTAAAATTCCGAAAAAATGGAGAACAATCAACGTATGTAAAAAAATTTTAGAATTATTGATAATCCATCAAAACATAATGTTATTCTTACTTTACATAATAAATATACTTATTTCTTAAATGATAAGATTTTGAGTAATATGAATGGAAACAGCGTTATTTATTACAGTATGGATTACGCAACCGATAAAGGAGTCGATAAAAGCGACGAAAAAATACAAATTAACTTTTCACTAGAGTTTTTAAATAAAGTTAATGAAGGCTTTCCACCACATGAATTACATTTGAAAATTAATTGTATTGTAATGATAATACGAAATTTAAGCATAGCCGAAGGTTTGTGTAATGAAACTCGCTTAAGAATCACAAAATTATTTGAGTATAATATAGAAGCAGAAATAATTACAGTAGATAATTAACAAACAAAAGTGTTTATTCCTAGAATAACTTTAAATACTAGAAACACTTCATCACTACCTTCTATATTATACAGAAAACAATTTTTGTTTACTTTAGCATTTTACATGACTATTAATAAATAAAAAGGCCAAAGTTTCAATTCCGTAGGATTTTATTAACGTAAGCCATCATTTTCTCATGGAAAATTGTACGTAGCGTTACCTAGATGTAAGAATTCTAAAAATATATTTATTTAAAATAAATCTACAGATAAAGACCTAATAGAAAATATTGTAGGGGAAAAAATATTATATTAGTAGAATAAATTTGTTTGTGAGTTTAAAATTTCTTATCACAAAAACATCTAATAACAAAATTATAATCAATATCTATCACTTAAAAATTGTTATTTTATCTTCAAACAACAATAAACAACATTTTACAATAAGAAGTTTAATTTAACATTTTTCTTATAGAATATACTTGGATAAAATTGAATATGGAGTTATAGTACGTATAATTATTTTATGATATGAGTTAAATCTTTTTTTAATGACAAATAAAAACTAAAATCAATTTTGTTTCTTTTTCTTTAGCGAGAGTGATTTATATAACTGTCAAAAATGTGTTTTGAAATTTACTTCCGAGAACAATTCAAATTCACGTATGCAAACACATTTAAAACTATATCACAAATGTGATATTTGTAAAATTGTTATCATTACATACAAAAATTACGTTCGCCACATAAGGAAGCATAAAATTGAAAAAAAATTTATGTTTTCAAAATGTGACAAAATTTATAAAAGATACTACTATCTCAGGAGACATATGACATAACAGCAAGATAACTCAAATAAGAAAATTTGTAATGTATGTGGAAAAAGTTTTTAACGCAACGATAATGTGTTAATATAATTGCGAAGATGTAACAAAAAAAAAAGAGATAAAATTTATAATACATAGTCATTGTTGTTCTTGTCTATATTGCCTTGACAAAAATAAAAAGTAAAATAGCACTAAGGGGAGCGAAAAAATGTAAAAGAAGAAGAGGAGAACAGTAAGTTACGCTAGAACAAATACAACCACACAAAGGACAAAAATAAAAATTTTACCTGAGAGGGAGATGATGAGCTGGTGAGGGGGAGCTTAGGGTGAGGGGAGGGGAAACTAAAGGAGGGTAAGGGGGATCGATATGCAGGGAGGAAGGGGGAGGGAGGAGAAGATTTGATTGGGTTAAAAACAACGTAAAAATGAACGAATTCAAACGTCATTTAAGGGGAGGGAGGGGGAGCTGAGGGGGTGGGAGGTGGCGGGAGGGGAAGGTAAGTGTCGCTAAATTTCCATACAACTATATACCATAGTACGATATATATATACTAGTGGGGCTTCGCCCCCTGCGTGTTTTACGCGCCAACCCCTAGATTCTTCATGAAAACTCTGGGATTCTATAAGATAACCATTGATGGCATTCTTTTATGCATAAAATAATTTAATGAAAGTTTTACTTCTATATGACCGTTATACAGGGAAGTAAATCAATGTTTTCCAAATTGTCCCCCTTGAAGAATACGTAACGTACGTGAATTTTTAATTTTTAAAAAAAACCTTTTTCCACCCGATTTGAGCTCGCAATCTTGAGGATACGAGCCGTGTACCGTATGGACTTATCTGCGAGCAAACTCTGTTAGTAACCTAAACATCACTACCCTGTATATTTGAGTTTGTAACCTACATTTCATTTAAGTATGAATTACTTTTTATTCATTAATTTGTTTGAATATTTGTTGATTTACAGTAATAAACCATCAATCAATTATTATAATAAGTTATTTAAAACATAAAAAATAGATTTTGGTTGCAGCTATTTATAAAATTCTATTATTTTATTGGTTTGTTAGTTTTTAAATAAATAAATAAGTAATTTCTGAATTTTTACACTTTATTAAGAATCTTTTACAAACATTTTTACAGATATGTATTCTATCATTGGTTTATAAATATGATGTTCTATGGATTAATTATTTAATCTTCATTGCGTCTTTTCATTCAAACTGGGATTATTACCGAAGAAATTTTGGCGTACTCAGGCACATCGGCATATATTGTTTGCCGAAAAGGTATAACTTGATACATGGGTGCCCGAACTTTTTTCAAAATTTTTTTCTTTATTATTGCTACTTTTTTCTTGACCAAGTAAAATACACGCTTCTAAAATTACTTCTAAAATAATTATTATTTTGCCACTCTTACAGTTACTTAATTATTAAAAACAATAAATAGTTATGACTAATTTTTTTTTTCTCCTTGAATATTATGTTAAAGTCTATTGGGTTGAAGGAGCAAGGGATTTATATTTATGTTTTTCTTAAAAATTATTTAAATCAATAGATGAATTATATATTAATAAACATTATGATCCGACGAGATGTTTTGGTGATTTAGTTTAAGGTACGTGCGTTTAAATTTATTTAAATTAAGTAATGAGCTTTAGTGTATGTGTCTTTCATCTGGTATCTGTTTTATCTTCGGTATCACTGTTACTGCCGTTTCTTGTTTTCCGCAGTAGTAACACAAAGCTCGTTATTTTTACACATAGGAGTGAAGCATTGTATTAAAACACATATTTTTTGTTAGACAAATATGGAGCTTATTTGCCCTAAAGTCTCATTAGGTTTCTCCGTTGTCAAAAGCATGTGATATCCATCCAACGTTGTCTATTGACATCATGGTCGACATTATAATACACCTATGTAGTAAGTATATTACACGGAAAAATAGTGCTTATCAAATTATGTATGAAAAAAACATAGTTCCCGATTGTAAATCCTAAGCCAATTACATTTTAGTTATAGTTTTCTAGAACACTACGTAATCATGGTCCACACATGCCTGGTATTCTTTCCACTATGTTTATGAGTCGGTTGCTCTGTCTGATTCCTGTACTAGGACGTGATTATCCTATGCATGTTATCCCGAAACCTAATAGACTACTCTGCTTACACTCTGGATTACTCAATCAATTATTTAGCGACAAACAGTGTTAACGGAAGAGTCTATTGTGTTATTTGTTTTTATGTGCTTTAGTTACAATTTATTTGAGTTATGAATTAATTTAAAGTGTACGGATTTCGTGTGAGTATCTGTTTTACCAGCTGGACCACTGACGGTCAGGTTTTCTATTTCCTGCCTTAGTACATCAATGTTAGTTTTTTTTTGACGATGTAGAACATTGCATTGAAACAAGTGTTTTGTTCTACAGAAATTTCAGGCTCCATTGCTCTAAAATCAAACTGATTTTCTTCCTTGTCAAACGAATGTAATATCAAGCAAGACTTGTCTATTTGCATCATTATCAAATTTGTAATACACCTATATAGTAAGTGTAATACACGAAAATATATTAATAATCATATTTTGTATAAAAAAAATATTGATCATAATTGGTAGATCTTAGCCTATCACTGCTGAGATATAGTTTGCTGGACTACAGCGCAATTATGGTTGGCACACACATGGATTTTTTTGCATAATGTGTAATAATCAGTTGCTCTGCCCAATTCCTGCAGTATGGTGTTATCAGGGTATAATATAGGGTATTATTCTATGTACTTTATTCCGAAATCAAAATATTTTTATGCTAACACTTTGAGTGAATAAATGATCAGTTTATAGACAGTGTAAGCGGGAGAGTCAATTTGGCTATTTTGTTGTAGGTGTTAAAGTTATATTTTATTTTTATTTCGTAACGCTCGAGCGTACGGGTGTTTCGTTATCAGTTTTATCAGTTGTAATACTATGGTCACGTTTTATTATTGTGCCTCCGTCTATTAACTAAATAAGACCTGAAGGCCAAATAGAGAATCCTGAGGGGCTATGAAGGATCGGATTAAGCTGCAATTGGTTGTTTTCGGCAATGTTTGACGATGTTGAGGGGTTCAGTGAAAGGATTTGTGTTGTATTAGTAATGATCTTGTTCTAGTATTGTGCCTCTGTCTATAAGCCAAATGAGACGTGTAAGCCAACCGTGATTGCGCTGTAGTCTAGCAAACTAAATCCAAGCAGTGACACACACCTTGTTTTTTTTGCATCATGTGCATGAATCGGTTGTTCTGCCGAATTCCTACAATAAGGTGTTATTTCGGTATGATATAGGGTATTACTCCATGATTATAATTCCATACCCAATATACTTTTCTGCTTCGACTTTAAATAAATAAATTATTTGTTACCAAACAGTGTCAGCGGGCGAGTCCATTTAGTTATTTAATTATAGGTGTTTAAGTGATATTTCATTTTTATTTCGTATTGAGCTCAGGTGTACGGTTGTTTCGTTATATGTTTTATCAGTTGTATTACTAATGGTCACGTTTTATTCATGTGCAACTGTATATTAGCCTAATAAGAGGTACGGGAAAAACAGGAAATCCCAAAGGGGCTGTGATTAAGCGGTTTTAGCTGCAATTAGTTATTTTCGGCAATGTTCGACGATGTTAGGGGGTTGGGTAGACGGGTTCATCTATAATCGGAATAATTCGTCTATTTTCTTTAGACTTCGGAGAGAATGATTCTTTCGGGTGACGTTGGTCATCATTCGCTATGTTTAAAATGCGGGAAGGCTGTGAAGGGGGGGATACACTAGTCTTTAATAAATTCTACGTCGTCGTGGATTGTTAGGTATGTATAGGATACCCCAACGAAGTAAGGGGGCACGGCGCAGCATTAAAGGACGTGTGGGGGCTACGGTCAAAATAAGGGGAGGCAGTGAAGGGATTGTGGGGAAAAGCTAAAAATGTGCGGAGGGCGTGGGTGGGAGTGGGTGCGTGGTGGGTCAGACTTACTATAGAAAATCATAAAAAATAAGCATATTTTAACTTTTTTATTACCTTACTTTTGAGCATGTGAAAAAACGTGTAGGGAGCATAGGGGGCTATGACTTACGAACCACACGACTTAACTATATACTAGGGGCTCCGTCCCTGCGCGCTTTGCGCGCCAACCCCTTACAGTAAATAGAAAATATTTAATTTCGCGATTTGTCAGACAAAAATTAAATATATTAATACAATTTTTATTCCACGCAAAAATGTAGACCACTGTTTTTTAAATCTCATTTTCAAATTTACTCGCCCTTCACCAATCTTGACAAAGCACATAACGCAAACATGTAGACTACTGTTTTTTAAATCTTATTTTCAAATTTACTCGCCCTTCACCAATCTCGACAAAGCACATAACGCAAACATGTAGACTACTGTTTTTTAAATCGCATTTTTGAATTTACGCGCCCTTGACCGATCTTGGCAAATCACAGAACGAATAAATCGATTACAATTAAAATTGAGAGGTAGTAACAGAACGAATAAATCAATGACCATCAATTTTTATTATTAGGAAAACATGTTGTAATTGTAACTGTATGAAATATTTCTTTGGAACATAAAAATAATTTTTTAAACTTAAAATTCAATTAAATTTCGATTGTTTCAAACTTGATATTTGCATTTGCCGCTCTTAACTCACCGCAGCCAATCACATGCATTACTTAGTCTACTCAATCAACCAATCACAAAACGAATAAGTTGATAACAACAACAATTCATAGGTAGGATAATGTAGAAGATATTTATGTATATATATATACTAGTAGGGCTTGGCTCCATGCGCGCTCCGCAAGCCAACCCCCATATTTCAATATTTTTATTGTCATGTCTGAAAGAAAAATGTAAAAGTTTTTTTGAATACACATATATGCGTACGAACATAGATAACCAAAGCAATCTTATACAAATTTGCTAAAAATTCAAACAGATGTAGTAAATACATGAAATTAGTTTACTGATTTCTCAAATAATTGTTAATAATTTAATACTGATGACTTTAATTGGTATTTAGGGATTATATGATTTAAAATAAATATCTATACAATTTTTACGAACTTATTCAAATCACAAAAATAGTTTTGAGCCTTTGCACGTTTTCTTTGATCATATTAGAATTAATTATGTATTTACGTTTAAAATAAAACATCATTTTAGAATTTTTTTTTAATAATTGGAAATGTCAATTGTTTATTCTATTTTTTATTTATGTCATGTACAGATTTTTATATACTTTTGCATTTACTTTGTTTGTTTCATAATTATTAAAAATTATTATTCTCTTATATTAGAACTAATATTAGTTTCAATTAAGTAACTTATGTTATTAATTGAACGTACAATAACGAGTTATAATTTCTTTTTACGTTTACATAATATCATAATTTATAACTCATAACATATCTCTAAATCGTTAATCTTTGCTGACGTGCCTTATTTACCTCAATGAATATCTTATTTTTTCCCATGAATTATTTTCCTCCAGCTTATGTTTTTTTTATCTTTTAATCCTATATTTCTGACTGATATTATTAATATTTTATTTGTTGTTTCTTTTTCTCACTATATAGCACTTCATACTTTGTATATTTTTTTCTGTCATTGCAGACCCTGCAGTCTATCACTTAAAAACTTCTAAACTCACCTATATCTTTTTATTTTTGCTTTATATTTCTCTCTGCTTTTTTTCACATTTTAAAGTTGATAAAAATGTCAATTACCATATAGTTTTTTTCTATTTTCTGATTGACAAAAGTCTTCTTTTTCTTTGTGAACTATCTTTGATCTCGTCGAGTTTATTTTTCGTCGTAGCTCTTTTCATAAATTCGATCGTTTTCGAATCCTCCACATTCTCATGCCCAACTTTAACTTTTTTTGCCTTTTTTGTATTATTTTCATTAATACGGTCCGATAATTCTTCGATTAGTCATTATCAAGGCCACTCGCTCTTGTTTTTTTTTTTTTTTTTATGTGCAAAAGGTCAATTTTATCCCTTTTTCTTATGCCTATTTCAAGGCTTACCCTCCTCGCCTTTATTTGTCATTTATATCTTAGTGCGTTTACAGTTAAACCGAACATGTTATTTATAAATCCAAACCTATTTTTGCCCCTTTTTCTTTTATTTCTTATTCCGAAATCCATGCCTACCTTGCCCGCCTCCAGCTTTCGTATATAAGCGCGTTCAGCGAAATCGGGCCACCTCGCATGTAAGGCGCATTTTCAGCTTGAGCGCACTATGTCTAACTCCATAGTACGGATTCCGAAGAATCTTAAAAAATTATAAAAAAATAAAAATCTACTGATTTTTACCTGCTCTTCATTGGTGCTATTATTATTGGCTCAAAAACCTTTTTTGTGTTGAAATATGTCTTTGAATTTTTTGTTGTTTCTCTCGAATTTGCCACAGTTTTGAAAAATAAAACTAACACAAATCAAAAGTGCAATACTTTGACCATACCTTTACCAATTTTTACAGATAAAGAGCAAGAAATGCGTTACTGAGAAGCAAATAAAGACGTTGATATTGGTTCTGTCACGCTTGACAGACAACGTTATAGTACGAACTGTAGACTCACTGATAACTACTTGAGATTCATCATAACATATTCTACGTCATGTAGAAGTAGAAATCATAAGTATTACTTGATCCACTGGATAGTTCACGAACAATAGAATTTACAACTTACAAAACTTTAAAGTTTCAATTTGCTTAAAACTTTCTTTAAGGATCGAATATTACTGTATTTGATTTTACATACAAAAATAATCGTATTTTTCATTATTCGGTCATATAATTTATGATCATATTGAATTAAACTAACATTTTGCAATGAAAAAGATTTCAGGCTTAATTGCATATTTTTCATATCTTAGTTTTATAACAATTATACAATTTTTTTAATTTTACTGTATTACTTGAATTTCTCTGCAAATTTTTACAAAAAAAAAACTTATTGTGCTACCAATTCTTGCAAAAATACCTCTAAAAAAAAAAATTACTGGATATTTGGTATATAAAAATTTGGTCCTAAAACAGGAGTTTATTATGTTTGAAGCACTATATTTTTGGAGGAGTAATTTTTCAACTGCTCATGACTCTTTGTATTTTTTCTATGATGAATTATATACAATGTTTTTATACACTGTTTTAAATGTGCATTCTAGTTTCCAGAAAACTTTTTATTTTACCAATCAACAAATATCATAATTCAAAATATATTTACACCACCTTTGATACATCACTGAGATTTATTGGCTATATGTTAGCACCCTCATAAATACTTATATATTTTTGTTAAACGAACATTAAATGCTATCATGTATATTACGCATATTTGCTAAATTTTTTTG
This sequence comes from Copidosoma aretas, assembly GCA_030522625.1. Classification (NCBI taxonomy): domain Eukaryota; kingdom Metazoa; phylum Arthropoda; class Insecta; order Hymenoptera; family Encyrtidae; genus Copidosoma; species Copidosoma aretas. Next base: position 20,958 of record JAPYYV010006181.1, on the reverse strand, counting down.
TTGTTGAAATAAATAAAGAATATTTTGAATAATAAAATATTAACTGTTTGTTCTTTGTATGGTAACAGCATTACCATTACTTAATAAAATACAATTTCTTCGTAAATACTTGCATAATAATTTTAAAATATTCAATACGTGTGCATTGCGTTTGAACAAAAAAAAAATGATTTTCTGCAACTACATTTCTAATACTACCAATTAATAAATATTCTACAGTCTATTTCTAATTTTTTCGATTTTTATATATATTATGCGAGGTACCATCTGTTAGCTTCAAATTGTTACTATAATACAGTAAGTATTTTGATGTGTAACTCATGAAATACGGTTACAAATAAAAGATATTTCCAGGTTTCTCCATGATAGGTTTTTTATAACTTGCAAACAATAATGGCATATATCTCCTAATTTTTTAGATTGAGGAGGGTAAGTGAGTACTCCGATGCAATCAGCTAATTTTATCTTATTATTTAAACTACATATGACATCTAATCTACTTCCGCTTAAGCACCCTTAAAATTAAAAGTATAATACACCTTTACAGTAAGTATAATAGAAAAAAATTATATTAATTATAATATTTTATATTAAAAAGACAAAGTATCCAATTGGGAGATCGTAGCTTATCACTGTTCACATATACTTCGCTTGATTCCCAGCATAATATTGGTTTGAAAACGCCTCTTTTTTTTTGGCACTATCTGCGTGGATCGGTTGCTCTGCCATATTCCTGTAATAGCTTGTTATTGTCGAATGTACTTTTTTTTTTTCAATTTTACCTTATTTCTTAAAAGTTTCAAATAACTCAATAATATCATTGTTGGATAGTTCATTAATTATATTTAAAATAACCATAAACAATTTATAAAAAAAGCGTGAATGAATATTTTAGTTCAAAGTTGGATACAAACTGCAATATAGAAAAAAGTGATGAATAGATAACTCACAGAGGTAGCTCTTGTTTAAGTCGATACGAAACACGGATCGTATAAACAAGGTCAGGCGTTCTATTAATTTAAGAAAATTTCTTCTTTGAAAGTAAAAATTCAGTATCGTTAAAAAAATTTACATAATAAAAAATTTGAAATGATTAATTTAGAAATGTTTATAGCTGACTGAATGAAATAGACGTTGATAAAGTTTCTTACATATAATAAGTGTTCTTCATATATAGTGTAAATTATAAATTTTTTCAGATATTTCATTCTTAATTGGAATAAAATAGAAAATTATGTGTAACTATAAAGTAAAAGCAAGATAGAATTAAACTACGTAAACATGAACTTTTCGGCTGATCTGTCCGATAGTTGTAATAATGTATGATTATACTATGTACGATATCCTGAAACAAAATATGCTTGAATTCGGAATTGCTCAATAAAATATTAATTAATAAACGGTTTAAGCAGGTGATTCTATCCGGTTGCCTAGTCTTGAATGCTTGGTTTTTAGTAAAGTTGGATTCTGTAGTTAGCTGAATTTAACAAGTCTTCCAATATAGGCTTGATCAGCGTCATAACTGACGTCCACGGGTTTTATTTCCTGCCTCAGACGAGCCGAGTTAGCTATTTTGGACGTAGTTGTAGAACCTTGTGTAAAAATTTTTTTTTTTTTTCTTAAATATAGAGATCAGCTGTCATATGTGACTATTTTTCTATGTTGTCAGAAGCATGTGCTATTTAGCCAACCTTGTCTATTTACATTATAATTGAAAGTATATTACACCTTTAAAGTAAGTACCATACACAGAATTATATTGCTAATGATATTTTGTATTTATAAGATATTTTATGCGATTAGAAGATCTTAGCTTATAACTGTTAAGATATAGTTTGCTGGATTTTAGCACAATTATGGTTTGCATACACTTGCTTTTTTTTGCATCATGTGCATGATTCGGTTTCTCTGCCCGACTCCTGCAATTAGGTGTTATCAGGGTATAATATAGGAGATTATTTTATGCACCTTATTCCAAAACCCAATATACTTTTCTGCTTACAGATTTAGTAAATAAATGATTCGTTGATAGAAAGTATAAGCGGGCAAGTGCATTTAATTATTTGGTGATAGGTGGTAGATTTTACTTTTATTTCATATTGTGCTCGAGTGTACAGATGTTCCGTTATCGTCGGACATATTCGGCTATGGTTTAAATGCCAAGCGGCAGGAGAGGGGGATATATAAGACTTAGATAAATTCTAAGTCGTTGCGGATTGTTAGGTTGGTAAGCGATAGCCTCATGAATAGAGGGGGTATAGGTGGTTTGGGGAATAGAGGGGGCGTGGTAGGTCAGACTTACTATAGAAAATTATTAGAAATTTGCATATTTTCACCTTAAATTCACGCTACTTTTGATAATGTAAAAAACGATTGGGGGGAATGGAGAGACGGTCATTACTTACGATCCACACGAATTAAGTATATAATACTGGAAGATATATATATCTATAGATATGTATATTAGAATCAATATCTGGGTAGTAAGAGCTGCTTTTTTTCTACCCTCATGAAAATTTATTGTACATTTGTTACTATACTAGTTATCGTAAAACATGTAGAACGCAGAAATCAAAATAAGACCAAATTATTAATTTATATGCATGAACATAGGGAGGAGGGGGTGGGGGGGGGGGGGGGGGGGGGGGGGGGGGGGGGGGGGGGGGGGGGGGGGGGGGGGGGAGGGGGGGGGGGGGGGGGGGGGGGGGGGGCTAACCAAAAAAAAAATTAGGTTAACAATCATGTCAAAATGAACGAATAACTACGTGATTTGAGGGGAAGCATTGGGGAGCAGGGAGAAGCGAAGGTAGGGGGCTGGGATTAATTTTTGTTAACACAACTGTGTAATATAGAAAGATTATAGAACTAATATCTAGGTAGTAGGAGCTACTTTTCTTTTACCCTAATGTTATATTATTGTACATTTGTTAATATGAGGTAAATCCAAAAACATGTAGAAGGGAGAAATCGAAGTAAAACCAAATTATTAATTTATATGCATGAACTTATAATTAAGTTGTGTGTGTGTGTGTATTGTAGAATAGGTTATGAGGTGATGGGGGGGAGCTGAGTGTAAGCAGGGGGGAGCGGACGGAGGGGCTGGAACTATCTTCTGTTCATACAACTGTGTAATATAGGAAGATTATGGAATCAATATCTTGATAGTAGGAGCTACTTTTTGTCCACCCTTATGTTATTTTATTGTACATTTATTGATATGATGCTAATCCAAAAACATGTAGAAGGGACAAATCGAGATAAAACTAAATTATCTATTCATATGCATGAACTTATAATTAAGTTATGTGTGTGTGTATTGTAAAATAGGTTGTAAGGTGATGGGGGGGAGCTAAGGAGTTAGGTGAGGGGGAGTCGGGGGAGAAATTGTGTGGAGCTAGAGGGGTAGGAGGGGGGAGCGGAGGAGAGCTAGCCCAACAAAAATTGGGTTAAGAATAACGTAAAAATGAACGAATCACTACGTGTTTTTAGGGGGAGCCGTGGGGATCCGGTGCGAGCTGAGGAGGAGCAGGGAGAGCGCGGGGCTGGGACTAATTTTTGTTTATACATCTATATACTATAGAATATATATATATATATATATATATATATATATATATACTCGTATGCATATATAATGTATATTCTATGCAGTATATACGGGTTCCTATGTAATTTCACGCTGTAATTTGGACAACTCCGGGACAATCAGTATAATTTTGTTTGCTTGAAAATGTTTTTTTGAAAAAAAAAGTATTAATATGGGTTCTCTAATTTAAGAAATAATTTTCCAGATGTAAATGTAAAAAAATACAGCATGTATTTTTTGCATACAGTTAATGCTACCATACCTTGAACTAGACCGGAAACGAGGCAAAAAATGTATAATCAGACATTACAATTTAGACTTACTAAATAAAATCATATAAGTATCTGCTTGTATATATGAACCTAGTCTTACAATTATTAAAAAAGTGTATGTGAAATTCGGTTAACGATATTGTAAAAACGCTGGGTAGTCTATTAACTGGCGATTTTAAATAGAAAGAACCTTAAGAGGTGAGAAAGGTGCGATCGAAAACGACTATTGCTCGAAATTTCGAGCACTGATCAAAACTATAGTTTTTCAATAATTAGAGTAAGTTCCTCTCGCTATTGAAACCCAAGAGGAGCATAGGCACTGAAGATTAACCAATACATGTTGTCTTTACGAATACGTACAATAATATGGACAGTTGATAGTACAACGTAGAGAAGTAACAAAACAATCTATCAATAGCTTAGAATCAGATTGTTTCATGGCATCGTTCTTATACATAGTGTATAAGTTGTTTAACAAGACGTATAGTAGATATAACATGTGTCACACCAAAAAAAAACGAATCAAAATGAGTAGAATTTTATTGGGAAAGAAATTCTGACATTAACTTGCAGCACTTTTGCCTTTAAAGTAGTCCCGACATTTAAAGTGTTTTATGTAAACTGTCTGTTAAATGTAGACTCACTTTTTCTGTTGAAAATTTGTTGTGCTCTTTTGAATATACATCTGTGTAAAATCTTTACTTTTTGCTTTCTCGGTCATCATCGTCTGTTATTTATTTTTTTAAAGTCGAATTGAGGCGTGTCAAATATTGAAAACTTGTAGCTGAATGACATTTAATAAATCCCTGTCGTTGTATACTCATAGAAGTGGTAGAAAAAAAATTTTAATGAATGGGCAGCTTGCTAGTCATATGTATGTTATCAACTGAATCGAAGCACTTTGGGTACGTGAATGTTCTCAAGGATATACCCCATTTATAGTATCTTCAACTAAACATGTGCATCATTGATTTCATTTATTCTATGATGTAGCTAGAATAAACGTTAAGTTATTGAAGATAATTATTTGTATTTTTGGAATTACTAAATCCTGCTGTCTTTTGCATGTCCATATTAATACGTTTCAGCTATGCAAATTAGGCACTAGTTGTACTTACAAGGAGGTCTCCGTAAGAGACTAAGAATGTATATAGGATTTTGTTCCATAAACACCTTAGAAATAATTTTTTTAGTAGCTAGTGCTAGTAAATCTCAGTAGATAATAAAAATATAATACTTCTTAGTAGTAGATATGTTACTAAATACGTCGAGAACAGGATTTATGATAACTAATAAAAATTCAACCAGGTATGATATTAAGATTTTTATTTAAAAAATAGATGATAATATTTGCTCCTTGCAAATTCTCTATCTCTTGTCTTTTCAAACGTGTCTATGCAGCAATGGCACTAAACGACTTACATGATTATTTGTATATAACCTCATGGTCAAAGCATACAGTAAGGTCGTAGTTCGCAGTACAGTCCTAAAACGTCGAAAATTATGAGAAACACTAGCCAGTCTCTTCTCCTCTGTTATTGCTCTAATCTAATTGCCTACGGAACATTGTCATATTCCCAAGAAGTAACTTAAGTTCCTAGATCTAATAAAATTACACAAAGTGATAATTTTCTTTCATTAATGCTGACTATGTATTAAAGTGACCGTCAGTGCTAGCCCTCCCCTCTAACGACTTGCATCTGTCCGATACTTGATTTCAGCTAAGTCAAATCAAAAATAGGTACTATGATAACGCAACGAACTTCCCTGAAAACGTTTAAGTATGCCAATTTCAGATTTATTTGCATGCAAGGCTACCAGAACGATTAATCCTACGAATATAAAAAATAGGCCTTAGAGTATATTAGTTTGTACGGTGTTAGTGTACACATCTACTGTGGCACAATTTAAAGCGCATCTTAAAAATGAAATTCTTAGTGAAGAGAAGCATGTTTAAATTGTGAGTGCTCTAATAAAACCATACTGCTTCCTCGAATTTTTAATTTGACTCTTGAAGCGCTTTTTTTGGAAAAACATCGATGATGACTCATCCTATCGATTGCATTCTGCTTCAGAGAATAGATAAAAAATCACTAAAACTAAGACCACATATTAGTTAAAAGCTACCATTGTGTATCACCTTTAATGTTTTGTTAGCATACAGACAACGTTATCAGAGAACTACAAATGTATACACAAAGTAAATAGTATATAATACTTTACCAATATAAATGAAACTCAACAAAGATATAAAGGCACAAGGCTTAGATAGTTTAAAATGAATTTATTTACAGGATAACTCCATATCTCTTCTTTGGGAATAGAAATGCTAAGTTCAAAATCATTACATCTACTCTTTGTTTCTATCTCTTCCGACGTATCATCCCAACTGGCCATAATATCACTGCAATTCAGCAAATTGCTGCTGTATTGAACAATCTTTTAGATACTGTGGCTATATTTATGAAGTGTTGAAAAAAGTATCGGTTAACTACAGTATTCTAGCGATGCTGCCTTGATTTTGCAAATTAAGAATTATGCAGCAATATATATTAGATTTTATTATATTTTCTCTTTTCACACAATAATGCAGCAAAGTGCTAGCAATATTTATGTAAAATAGTCGTGCTGCAATATTAAGACGATACTGTGTAAGTATTGCAGTGCGACTTTTGCAATGCATTATAGCTATCCCAAAAATATAAATTATATAACATTGCATGGCGATATAACTACATCATTGATAAGACAAACTAATAAAATGCTTGTTTTTCGATATTGTAGCAACACTTCAGTACTATATTTGCAATAAAAGAACACGTATTCGCTAAGTATTATAGAATTTCACGAGTTCAAACATATTGCTTATCAACAATTGCAGTACAATATTTGAGCGGCATTAAAACAACAGTTTAAGATTTACTTTTTCTGCGCAATATCACAGCAAGGCATTGGCAATGCTTACGCACACGAGTTTTGTCGCAATTTTGTGACAATATTAGTAAAACATTAAGATGTATCAGTTACAATTAGCATTTCTATTAAAAAATTCTATTTGGTCCGACAAATAAATTATAAAAAAATATTGGACACGTATTTGTAATTTTTTCTCGCAAAAAAAAAGTCAGAAATAAATAACGATTTTATGTATTTCTGACGTCACACAGTGTGACGAAACTGACTGTTATGTGGAACAATAAAATTCGGCCGGCTGTAATAATATGATTTCATTAATTTTTTGTGCAGCTTGTAGGTAAGAGCATACATAATAAGGAAAAAATGGGCGCGATGAAAAAAAATTATTAGTGGTTGGAAAAAGTACCCTTAAGATGGAAAAATATGCAATATGGCACCGAAGTATGCATTTTTTTTTTTTTTTTTTAATGGGAATAAGAAATAATATCTTATGTAAGAATCAAACAATAACGGTAAGTCGTTACAAAAAAAAATTATAGAGGGCCAATTTCTAATACACAGGGGTTTAAACGTCAAAAAATCTTCCCTTACCGAGAATTATGCGTCTTATTCGCGATTAGGGAGAAATATTATTCTGAATTTTCTTATCATACTCTGAATAATCGCTTCTTATAATTCTAATTCTACCGTTATACTTCAAATATTTAAAATGGCATACACGAAATGGCAGAAACAAAATGGCGACCACGGAAAATATTAATCCTTTATTTAACTATGTACGATTATTCGATGTTTATAACTTTTGTTTACGGTTAAAGGTAAAAGAATACAGAATTAGTGAAGAATAGTCCTAAATAATAAAAATAAATTTTAGGGGCTGGAAAAACTACCCTTAAGATGAAAAAATAAGCAATCTAGCACCAAAGTAGATATGCTTTTTTTTTAATGGGAATATAAAATACTATATTATGTCAGAATCAATCAATAAGGGTAAGGTTGTTACAAAAAAACATTATAGAGGGTCAATTTTTAATACACAGGAGTTAAAACGTCAGAAAATCTTCCCTTACCGAGAATTTCGCGTCTAATTCACGTTTAGAGAGAGATGTTAATCTTCATTTCGTTATTATTCTATAAAAGGTTGCTCATCATAATTCTATTGTGAAACTTCAAATATTGAAAATGGCAGACGCAAAATGGCAGAAACAAAATAATGACCAAAGAAAATTTTAATTATACTAATTTCAACATGGTCATAGTAATAATATTTTCATTTCTCAGGAAAGGATGATTTTTTTGAGTATCAACAGTGTATTGTGAACTAACCCCATATATTTTTTCTCTTTAACACTTGACCAATGTTGTTTAATTGTAATATTATTTGATATTCCTTATTTAAATTTAAGTAAAAAACGTCTACTTCGGGGTCAGATTACCTATTTTTGTCATCTTAAGGGTCGTTTTTACTACCCCCAAAATTTTTTTCATCATCTCGGACTTTTTTTTTACTTATTGTGTATGCTCTTACCTTCATCCTTTATAAAAATTATTAATATAGAACAATCGTAAATAATTAAATAATCGATGGAAATTTTTTGTGGTCTCTATTTTGTTTCTGCCATTTTGGGTCTGCTTTTTTAAATATTTAAAGTTTACCGGTAGAATTATGATTAACGACCTTATAGAGTAAAATACAAAAATTAAGATAAACATTTCTCCGTGAACGCGAGTTAGACGCAGAATTCTCGGTGAGGAGTGATTTTTTGACGTTTTAACCGCTGTGTATTAAAAATTGTCCCTATATAATTTTTTTTTGCTACAACCTTACCGTTGTTGCTTGATTCTGATATAAAATAATTTTTCTTATTCCCATTTAAAAAAAAACATATCTACATTAGTGAAAGATTAAATATTTTCTCATCTTAAGGGTAGTTTTTCCTAACCCCTAAAATTTTTTTTTTATTGCGGACCATTTTTCTCTTATTATGTATGCTGTTACCACAAGCTTAATAAAAAACACAATAATATCGGATCATCACAGCTGGCGAAATTTTATTGTTGCGCAAAAAAATCAGTCTCGTCACACTGAGCGTCATTAGCCCCTCACTCCTAAACTATCATGTGCTCTATCGCTAACGTTTTTTTTACGAGAAAAACGAAAAAATACTCGTCTTATATTTTTGATAATTTATTGGACGGACCAAATAGAATTTTTTATGAGAAGTTCTGATTCTACGGTAATATTAGATTATATGATCTTACATAGCAGAATAGCTGCAACATACCAAAAACAAACTGTTGGAATTAATCTGTGCACAATATTGAAGTAACACATCAGCATGTACTAGAACATGCAAAATAGCATAGAAATATTGTGTAATTTTGATGTATTGTAGCAATATTTTGGCAACAGATCTCGTTGTTTGTAGTAAATACAAATTTTTCTTACTAACTTTAACAATCAAGCCATAGCTCAGTGCTGAAGTTCCAGGTATTTACACCAAGGATGGAGGTTAAAATCAGACCTTCGGCACTTTTTATACTTTCTTACTCTCTTTTTGGCATACTTCCAACACCACAATAAATAGTATTCAACAGAATATTTATTCTAAAATATATTTACTAACACTCAAAGTATATAAAATATGTGTGTATGAATAATTCTATTGGTTCACGAAATAAATATTATATGAAGTCTGTGTCTATGATGTCAATAAAATAAAATAAAAAATTGATTTTAAGTTGCATTAATATTTATTAACATTTTTTTATTGTGTATAGAATATGAAACATATACTCTAGTAAAATATTTTTGCATCTTTCTGCGATATTCTGAAGTATTTTTGAAATTTTTGGAGATACAATTGAAAATAATAACAAAATGTTCAGAAATATTATGATATATTGTGGCAGTATTATTATAATAATAAATATAACGATAATGATGATGATGTTTAATTTATATTATAAATTTATAACTGCTCGGCAATTACTGATATTGCTAAAATATGGCTACCGCATTCTGATCACTTGTACTGCAATATTGTTGTAATGGATATAGGTAGGATATTTACCGCTCTAGAAAAATATTTTCAGAATATATCAAGAATGCAGTAGTAATATGGCATGTTAAAATACTTTTTTGGGTTATGATGGTAATGCCCTAGTCAAATCATGTATTTCGTTTACAAAGTAGCACTAAGAATTTAAATATTGCAAAGCAATTACGAACTCGTTTCGAATACAATACTGCTCAACCATGGTTACTCCTGATTAAAGAAGATGTTTCAAAGACAAATAATAATATTGTTCAGTGATTTAATAATATTAAGTACAGTCTATTAGAAAAATAATATGACTAGACAATTTTTTTTCTTTTAAGGTTCCGGTGTGAGTGTAATCAGTTTCTTAGCATTGCGCATTATTACGCAAATGGGGTTACAACAGTCAGTAGAGCTTTATGAATTTTTATTTAAAGGTAAGAAATTTGCATACTTTCTAAAAATGTTTGACTATAAATTTCTAACACTTATATAACACATTTATGAAAGTTTACTGTGATTCAAAGGGTAATTAATAGTTGCATTTGAATGTTTTATCAAGTATCACAGATCAAATCAACATACAGTAGCTGAAACTGCTCTCTAAGAAAAAGTAGGATAAAACGTTTATTTCTAGAGAAAACAGCTAGCCTAGAAAAATCTAGTTTATAGTCCAAATATATGTGATGCATACTACGAAGTAAGTATTAAGACAAATGTTGAAAGTGATTCGGAAGATGTAAATTCATAAATCTTGAGATGTTAGATCATATTTGATAGAAAATAGCATTTTTAGTGAACGTTGTCTTATACAAAATTATTACGTAGAAATCTACCTCGAAATCAAGCTTAATATGAATGTAGATTTTAAGCTCAGCTTTTAGATGACAGCTGGTATTAATTTATTTTTAGGATGATTTCATGAGTCATCCATATAACGTTCTATGTCTATCCGGGGTGATTACAACGTAAGTATTAGTGGAATTTAAGGTCAATCTGAGTAATTTTCCATGTTTACTTAAATATATCTAACAATGCACCTGCATCAACTGGAGGCTAACCGATATATTTAAAATATTAATCAACCTAGAACGACTCAGAGCTCCATGTAAATGTAGTTTACCGTCATCTACGATCCACCTGAAAATCCAGTTAGGTTTTCAGCTGAAAATCGAAAACGTCTTAACGCCCCACATGCCAACCCCCTAAAACTATGTAACTAGTCCTGATACAAACTCTTAGTAAAAACTAAGTTATGTTGAATATCCCACACTTTATATTATTTGATGTTAATTTTCTTAATATCTTAAAAGCCTGACTTTTTTTGTTTTAAAGGTTTTGTCTATTAGAATTTCAGTCTCCTAATCTTGGTATCGATACCTCTGCCTTTGCACTAATCCTGGCATGTTTCACATTGGGCTTCTCTGCAGATACATAAACTTCAGACGGTGTATATTGTGTGGATAAAAGAATTGGACTGTCGTAACGCAGAGTTTGAAGAAGTCAAATAAGTAGTCAGTATGTTATTATACTACACCTGCCTGCATGTCCCACTATTACTCCTTCGAATTTATTAATCTTGGCATAAGCACCAGGGCTGCAAGAAGTGATAGAATCACTGCTTATTGTATTAACGTCTCAATAGTGAGCCCTGGTACTATCACCAGAAATTCTATTACTTCTGGCAGTCCTGATAAGTAGCCAAATATTCAATAATGTGCTTGAAATTCTGACTTTTTATTTTCCTATCCGTTGAATATCCTAAATACCTCTTTATATTTGCATACGTGTCTGTTTATCCAGCTATGATGTTATTAAATTTACATTTAAATTTGTTTTAACTTCAGTGTTTATTTTCTTAACATTTTACTAACTTCTACCACCTTAATATTCTATTGTATTTTTTCAATTACTACATTTTTTGTATGCTTTTTAGTATTTAAAGATTTTCGAACTGATACGCTCATTCCTGTGCAATGGGTTTGCATGATTAAATAGAAGAAAACCATAAAGGAGATAAATTGTTGTAATTTAATTGTCACGGGTACTTTAGTATTCCCGTAATTATTCTAAAATCCAAAAAAAATGGTTTTATAAAACTTTTATTGATTTTGATGGATTAAATGTATTCATTTAATGTAATTTAAGTTGATTAATAGATCAATTGGATAAGTTATTAACGTCCTTTATGAAACGAATATGACATGGTGATTACTTAACGATCTGACAAATAAGTAGATATTTGTTATGAGTAGGCAACATTTTATAAATATAATGACAAAATCATAAGAAATAGATAGGAAATTGACCATTACAAAAAAGGTTGGCACTGCAAATTTTATTAAAAGTGAAAGACTTACTTGAGTCAAAATTTTGTGTGTACATGACGACAGTTCACTAGTAGCTGGAAAATTAAAACTGAACTGTGCCTTATAACTGTTTGTAGTATTCTTTTCGATGCATGTTACGCAGGTCAATAAACTTAATTGAGCTCATTTTTGTCATTCCTTGTATGTATAGAATTATCATTGAAAATTGATACATAATATGTCTAATATAGTTCTCTTTCTAGAATCTATTTTTATATTATAGATTTTTAGAGAGTTTTTATCAAAATTATGTTTTAGATTAGACACGTGTTTATAAATGACTAAATCTTTCTCACGCATAATAGTGTATTTTTTTATGCAATAACAAACTACTTGTTTAGTATCTCAAACGTTTTGGTGTGGTTGCAGTTACCCGAAAATTTGCAAATGACCTCTGTGATGATCAATTTTTTTTGGCGTTATTTTATTTAATTATTCAAAAAGAGTATTTTTTTAAGTTAGGAAAACAAAAATATCATGAATGCTAAGACTTTTTCTTGTTAGGAAAAAAAAGTTTAGTATAGTTGAGCTGGTATAGTCAATAACATCGTTGAATAAGTTCGTTAACTTCTAACGAAATCAGACCGGTATTATTTGAATGAAAAATAAGTCCTACATTTTATGTTTCTTAATAAATACGGTCATGTAGTTATTCTTCGGTAAGAACTGTCTTACAATATGCATGCTGTCGCTATCGGAACGCAGGTAAGATATGAGTATAGCACGGTCAATTTAGTTGTAGACTCTATTTGTTTCAAGATCTAGTATGTGATTTGAACATAAAATTTACGTAAAAAATGTAGATATCTTCTATCCTAACCAAATTGTTATGATCCTTTATTTTTCAACTACATGACAAACGCCAGAGCGGCTATCATTGGAGTAGTTCTTCAATTTATGTGTGAATTGTAAGTCAATGGATTAGCTATTTTAAATATTTAACACCATCCGCTACGTCCCTACCAGATTCAGTCCCGCTAGTGGCGAAAACTGGAAATGCTATAGGCAGACTACTCAGAGCTCATCGCTATGTAGAATGCTTGGCCTATCAGTATTTTTGTTAGTTATATCTTAATTGAGTTAAACTTAGCAACTACTAGACGGAAAAAATATTTTATATAATTTTATGAAATGGTAAGGTGTATTGGTGACGGTTTTAGGTGGTATAAAAGAGGTTGGCGGATATAAAGCAGGTCACATACTTCACGGCAGCTTAACAAAAGTCCTGATGGTTAAATATACTTTAGAAAAATGAGAGCATTGTATAGCTGTGTTGATTTATGTTCGTAAGTAAGTATTAAAAAGTAATCACACATGCAGATTATCTTATTGATTTAGACTGTAAATATTAATATGTTTTTTTGTGTCTGGACTACCATTATTAATGTTTCACGAAACATCTTGACTAAAAGAAAGCTGCAGCAGGTCAAGCTCAATAATTGTTTACACAGAACATACGAAGCTGTGCTGCTGCGACAGATTTGGCACATGGAAAAACAGTATCAGCAGCTTCTTCGGGTAAAACCTATAATACTTGTCTACTCGATAATCCGACTAAAGACAAGTCTTCTTCTATTATGCACTGGTTATACAATTTTTTCGCAAGCATGCAATAAACGTGGTCTAGATTTTTTATACTTTTTAATTATAAAGTACAATCCATGGAAGGTATGCTAAATTATAGAAGTTCCAATAATGTAATAGCGACTTCGGTGGATATTATCAACTTAAAATAATCGTATTAAAAATATTTATGTTCAGCTGTTTTAAGCTTTGTGCTAAATATAACACCAAATGCATTGAATGTAAGGATCTTATTCTATAACAAAAGGTGGTAATTTATTCAGATAACTCTTGCTAGCTATGCTATAATAGTCAGGTTATATGTGCCAAAAAGAAATTCCACTGTTACACATTTTTCTGCTTTCATACTGAAGGAAAACGTATGAAATTTTGGTACAGTGACAAAAATTAGAGGCTGCTACTGCCCCGCAAGGTGCAGTAGCTATACCGAATAGTAGCGCAGCAAGATTCTCGCACTCCGGTGCCGTGGCTGAGCCGATGGGTGCAGTAAGAGCACCTATATGGGTGCAGTAAGAGCACCTATTGAGAGCAACGGTAGTACCTAATGTGTGGCGTAGTAGCTTTTCACACGCGTGCGCCGCAATAGCGGCGCAGCCAGTACACCGATTCGGCATATCTGTTGCTCCAAAGCTAGTGATGCTGCTTCCGCGCCACCTACAGCGCCATAGCAGCCTCTATTTTATTTTCAGGGTAATTATCTTAAAACTAACTGAAGTATTGCGCTATACCCTTAGAATTGCGAAAAAAAAAACAATAAGGTTTTAATATTTACTTTTCTCAATAAATCAATGAGGGGAGATAACCCTGGGTTTGAACTTTTTTCTTAAATGATCGAAATTGTCTAATATAGTGAAAAAAATTTTTAAGTGCAATTATGTGCACCATCAATAACAATTTGAATTATCTTTAGTTGAAAGTTTGACAATGAATACTTTTTAAAACGAAAAAGGGATGTTGTCTGAAAATGTGTTTTCTATTAGTTAATTCTGTGAAATCGGGAAGTTAGGCTAGATACAGAGTGCATATACAGGCACTTTATCTTGGGCTCTAGAAACAAATCGTAACAGATGGTACAAAATGCTTTGTGCCCTGGCAGGATCAGTAAACACATGGCACCTACAGCGCACAGCTCACAGGCTTTGATTTTCCGGGTCCCGGCTGTCCTGGGTTCTACTTCCTGAGAGAAAAAGTCGGGTCTGAACCAGTGTTTTTCGAGTGTATGCTGAAAGTCAATTTAGAGCTGGTCTGGCTTGAGAATCTTTTTAAATTAACTTATTTATTTGACGACCGACGGCCTTATTGGGGACTCTAGGTGCGTCAACGTATAGTGGGGCACGTCTTAGATTTCGGTAATCGGTAATAGTTTGGGTAGACTATTAGACGAATGTGAAAGTGAAAGATAAACTTCCGCTGTTTCTTTATGGTAAACAGATAAGAACGTACTCTTAACCATTCATTCCTCAACCAGGTCGTCACTAGTCGCTGCAGATGCGAGCTGATGATCACAGACGCATCAAAAAGATGACGCAGTCGCTTGTTCTGGGCTAGTGCTGAGTCTCCCTTGGGCAAAGAAGCCAACAATCACTTACGATGATGGTAGGGTGTTAGAGTGCATTAACATAAGCAACCACATTATCACATAGCTTGTATGTACCCAGAGAGCTTTGATAGCCAGCTATTGGCCTTTATTAGTTTCACACTTACTTTGTCAGCTACTACGACCGATACCGATGCGGGTCATCTAGTGCTTCTTCATCGCCAAGACAGTAAGTATACATATAATTTTTTATTTGTTGGCTTTACTTGCTGATGAAAATATTTTATTCTCCATTTACACAATAAAATATACCTATGATCAAGCCATATCATTATGTACTTGTATCTGCCCTGCATTAACTAAATTCTTTCAAACATTTTTTGTTATTACAGGTTTTTATGAATATGCATTGATAAGCTGATTGACGTTGCACCTAGAACTGCTCAATATCCTCGAGATTAGTGTTCCAACTTTTTATTAGATACCTTGAAATGTAAAGTAAACAATATCTCTCCTAAAGGAATCAGTTACACGTGACTGTCGACAGAATAACTCTTGATCTGATTGGTCGAGACTAGCTGAGAGCGGGTAAATTCAAAAACAAGATTTTAAAAAATTGAATTGAAAGTAATCAAAATAAAAAAATGGAAAATGAACTGTTATAAAATCGCTAATCATTTTATTTTTCTTAAAAGATAATGGAAATTAATCTATGGTTAATAGTTGGGGGTTGTCGCGCGATGCGTGCAGGGGGCGGAGCCCCCTATCTAGTCAAAAGTAGATAATACCGATATCGATACCCTCGTAGTCAAGGGTGCGATTCGAGCACTTTTTATTTTATATCTGTAGGGCTTTATACAAAGCTTTAATTGAATACCTTACTAAAGATGCAGATGTCAGTATCAATCATTTAATTTAATTTTTCAGCTAATCCTTAGATTTATGTTGTGTTGAAGCAAGTATCGATAATTTTTTGTTTACAGTTCCAAATAGAATTGATTGATGATACATAGTTATACTAGTCAAGCATATAATGCACAAGTGTAGAAACTAACAAGTTGCAAGTTCATATCTCGATAAGTACATGATAATTATGCCATTATCTGATATGGTAATTGTAGTTTTTAATTTTTGTATGCCATAGTTGCTTAATTATTTCTAAACTTGATTGCTTTATTCTTTTAGAAGTATTTAAACGTGGCAAGCGAACAATTAGCATCCTATTACATAATTTGAAGAGCATCTTTATGGTAATTTTGATTTCAACAAAGCTATTCGGAGAACTGCAAGATAATGATTATGGAAATTTTGGCTGAATTCATCAGTGCATTCAGTAAGTTTTCATGCATCGACTAGATTTTTATTTGACAAGTTTTAGATCTGCAAATTCAATGTTCCATTTTTCACCCATTACAATTCTTTAAGCTTAGAAGCTCAATATGGAAGATAAGAAGTAGCAATGGGAAGCCAACTTATATGTTCTCATATCAATAACTTACTGAGAAAATTAAAATGCTAAGTGTCATAAACGAAGTTTTAGAAAATTTATTCAAACAAAAAATGAAGGCAAAAAACTAATTTTACAATAGCATTGCCTGCTAGCAACGATGGTAATGATCGTATTATGTTAATCATTCTAAAGTCAAGGTTTCTGAATGTACGTTCTATTTTAATATACTCTTAACATACTCGTACAATACCCCGAAGCCAAAAGAGTATATTATTATCGTGTCTGTTTGACTGATAGTATTACCTGCAAAACTAACATATAGGCTAGAAAATTTTACCAGGTCATGGGCAGTCAAATAGATGACAATAAAAAGTCTTTGAAGTACCAAAAACATATTTTATTTTTTTGTAGTCTTCGGATCAACAGATGGATCCACTCGGTACTTTTTAGATATTTCAATTTTTTTTTTAAATTCTGCACATGCTTCAGATCAAATTTTTAATTCACACGATCTTTATTTATTTGTACTTCTAGCTCCAATATATTGTGGAAAAAAAAGTAACTGTACAAGTAGTATTACATTCTCAAGAAAATCCATGAGTATCCAAATTTCAAGTTCGACTGTAATTGTATCCACTGATTCTACTAGCTGAATATTCCCTTTTCATTTTGTAATCGTACCTTTGATCTGTATCACTGTCAAGTCATCCATCTGGAATTTGGCTAAAATAATTCTTTTTTCTTTAATTTTTGAATCGAGAGAAAAGCTTGTAGCTTCAAAAATTATTTTAATAATGACATCTACTCGGAGAAAGTATTTGGTCTTTTGAATCCGAAATTTGGATGTTAGTATACATGACTAACGATGCAGTTTATCGTTGCAGGTAGCGTTTGAAATAGTATTGGGACCTTGGTCACAGACGTCCCATTTATTTTTAAAATGATATTGCTGTCTACTTTTAGATTTTTTAGTAAACATTTGTCTTGTTTGTTTTAGAAATAAACATGAAAATTAATAGCTTCAGGAGAGAAAGCATACCTATACTAGCGACCGATACATCAACACGGTTTTGACACAGTATGAAATTTAAACTTGGCATCATTCTCATTCTGAAAATTATTTATATTTTTGTATAATATAGTTCCACAACTTTCACGTAGGATTCGTTCAGCTCAAATTTTACAATATTCACAGTTTAGTCAATATTTCCATGAGACACTAAAGGCTTAAGAATTACGTAAACTATGTAAATTATGTGTGTGTATGTATACATACACATTTTTTTGTACTGTTAACTAAATGTGAAAGATTTTTGTTGAAAATAATGTTATTATTGATCTAAAAGAATGCCAAGTAGGTTCTTCGTATCATCTGCCTTTATTGCTCTTGTTGAACATAATGTCATTATTAATTAAAAAGCAAGCAAGGTAGGTGGTTTTAATTATCTGATTTTATTGCTTCTGTTAAAAATACTTTGACTATCAATTTAAGAGCAAGTCAAGTAGGTGCTTTGAATTATGGGGTATTGTTCCTTATGTTGTTAATGTTGGGATTATTAATTTAATGGTAAGTTAAAGAAACTTTAGGTCATTAGATCTTCTTGCTTTTGTTAATAATATGATTATCAAGTTAAAAAAATGACAAGTTCTTAACCTTAATGTGTGTGGTCGCGAAATGAAGGAGACGGTGGCTTCTTATTTATAAAGTTTATTATATAAGGTCTGTTCAAAAAGTATCGCAAATTATTAATTTTTAAAAAAGTAATAATTTATTTATGAATATTTATTTTGTCCCCTTAAAAGTAATGCTTCTTGGATATGATACACTTATGCCAACGTTTTTTCCAGTCCTCAAAGCACTTCAAAAAATAATTTTTTGTGATCTTGTTCAGCTCCTCCTTCGATGCCGTCTTTATCTCCTTAATCGTGGCGTAGCGTTGTCCTTTCATGGGCCTCTTTAGTTTTGGGAACAGAGAATAGTCACGGGGGGCTTGATCTGGGGAATACAGTGGCTGCGGCAGCATTACTGTTTTTTTTTGGCTAAGTATTCGCGCACAAGCAACGATGTGTCTGCAGGGGCGTTATCATGGTGAAAAAGCCAGTTCTTGTTCTGTCACAAATCCAGGCGTTTTTGGTAGATTGCTTCATGCAAATTACGCATAACTTGGAGGTAGTATTCTTTATTGACCGCAAGACCCTGTGGCAAGAACTTATGATGTACCACAGTAGATAAGCTACGCCAGTCTCAGCTCACCCGCTATAGCACGGTAGTGGGTAGGGTGAGTTCCCCGTGCTATAACATGAGCTGTGATGTTGCGGCTGATACGAGCCGGTACCAGCTCACCCGCTGTAGCTCTTGCCGATACCAGCTCACCCACTATAGCTCGCCCGGCAGTGGTAGGGGGAGTTCCCCCAGTGCGCTGACGCCACGACTCCGGAGCTCCCTCCTCAAGTGCTGAGAGGCGATGACAAAGGTTTGGAACGCGGAGGATGTTGCAAGAGGGAGATAGAGAAAGCAAGAGAAAGAGCAAGACGCGGAAGATGCGTCGAGGTGGGCAAGAGAGAGTGAGAGGAAGAGCGAGATGGGGAGGATGCTGTCGAGGTGGACAAGAGGGAGAGAGAAAGAATATTAGGACGAGATGTATGCGGTGGGGGAACAACTCTCATCGACTCCAATCTACCGTACTGCTCAAGACACCCGCTCTCTTAGCAGCTTATGTTTTTTCTCATCTTTGATGCAGTTCTTCTATGCCTGCTTACTCGAACACATTTTGTTTTCATTTGGAGCGAGAGATAGGCAAGTGCGTTGTGTATAACGCTCGGCACAAGTAACACGATGCTCATACCTCTTCTCTCTTACGCATTATAATATTCTGGCGTAGGGTTTGTATTAGCGAAAATGTACACGCGTATTTAGTGATGCGAGTCGCTGGCTATACGCGCGCTCGCATCACTATGCCTGGTCCGTCTTATCATTACGGGGGGGGGTATCGAATGATGCGGGGCTTTGTCGACTCAAGTGCCGAGAGGCGATAGCAAGGGGTCTACGTCATCGCAGAGGATGTCGTCGAGGCAGGCAAGAGAGTGAATGAGAGGAGCGGTGGTATATGTTTCTGTAGACGAGTCATTGCGAAGGATGTTGTTGAGGCGAGCAGGAGAGGCAGAGAGACGGAGAGAGAGCGAGTGAATATTAGGACGGGATGTATACGGCGGGGGAACAGCGCAACTCACATCGACTCCAATCTCCCGTACCGCTCGAGACGAAATATGATCTGCTCTCTTATCAGCGTAGGTATTTCTCTCATCTTTGACAAGGGTTCTTCTATGTCTGCTTACTCGAACGCATTTTTTCTTTTTTTATAATCATTGAACAGTAGCGTGGGATCGTAAGGAACAGGTGTTTGGATTGTTCAAATAATAACAAAAAATTTAAATTGAATACATATATTTATAATAGCTTGAAAACATACAAAAAAAAAAGAAAAAGAGTCATGGCCTATACAACGGCCAGTTATTTACTTCTTCTTAATTATTTCATATCCATCTTTCTTCGGATGAGAGTAAATATTTTCAAAATAATAATTTCCACTGATTTTTGGTTAAGTTGCTTCGACACGCTTCTCTAAAAGAGGTTTCCGACTCTCTTTATCCTTCTTGGTCTTTCTGCTTCCCGAATTACTTGATTTACTAAAGTATGGACCCATGTCAGAGATTAGTAGAGAGATTGCTAACGTCAACTTTTCAAGCCACTGATTCGAGCGCCACGCCATGGCCAGCCGTCGAACCAGGCACACATCTTACTCGACGAGAGGCTACGTCACGAAAGGGGTGCAGCCAAAGTGTGTGCCTGTGAGTGCGAGAGAGAGGAGTAGACATGTGCACGTCCGTATACAATAAGTGCTACAGGAGCGGAGGGGAAATGTATATAGACGCTGTGCGTGCCTGCGAGTGCGAGAGAGAGAGGAGCAGGCATGTGCTATATAGGTCTACAAGGGAGAGAGCGCAGGACTCAGAAGACTCAAGAGGAGAAAGGAAGGGATCTCGAGATGCGACCGATTATGTCTATGTAAATACAAGGTACAGCTGAGCGGAGCGAAACCAATTAACCTAATGTGCACATGTGCAGGCGATGATTGCGATGTATTTCTTGTACTATATGCATAGCACTCTTCAACTTATATCATATACAACTGACACGCTGTT
>JAPYYV010006180.1:0-14915 GCA_030522625.1 Copidosoma aretas | reverse complement strand
CTGGATTTAGTCTGCTTCGATAGTAACGTACATGGAATTTTGAGTACCCTTAGTAGAAAAAATTCCTTTGTTCAAGTTAATTCTACCATTTGGCATATTTCATCGTTTATGCATTACAATATATTGAATGTTCATTACATTCCTACACAAATTTAATTGATAAATATCAAATTTATTGAGACCCCCTGGGGAGCCCCACTTTAATACGGTACCATCGTGATGAGCCACCTTAAATCATCGGTCACAGTTTGAAAATATGCTACTTATATGCAATTTCTTTCATAATTTTAAAACCTTTACGTATCATTAAGTAGATGTACATAAATCCAGATTTTTTAATGGGAACACAAAAAAATTATTTATATTGATAAACTGGAATCCAGTAGTGGTGATGTTTGTACTTAAACCTGCGTCTAATAAATCAGATGCACTAGTCCGATCATGATAATCAACTTGAACTGGGCCTCAGCAATGAAACCTTCATTAAGAAAGTGGGAATCCTTGAATGTTATACGCTCTGCTGATACATTGCTAGTCACTTATGCTTATGGTGGCTGGGAAAATAAATTAAAGTGTTATACCTTATTTAGGGTTTTGTAACGATTAACATAGTAATGAAACGGATTTTTTTTTACATTTTGAGGGGAATAAATTTTATTATAAATTTGCTTAAAGTAACAACTGATAAGGCTTTAAAACAGATCTATTTTTCATTTTTTGTAATCTTTATAAATTATTTAGTTTAGTTTTAATTAAATAAACAATAAGATTTTTGAAAAAAATTATTCGTATAATAGAAACTTTTGAAGTGATTTCGATGATTCAAGTTTAAAAACTCTTTTTTTTTTATATATCTATCGGGTCCGAAAAAAAAATGTAGGTTTCATACCATATTCAGGTTTTAACAACGATTTTCTGTGTCTAAAAGGCACTTTTTTTATTCTTTAAGCGTAAAAAAATTAAATTTTGATTGCTTTAATAGCTGTATCTCATAGAGCATTAAGACAGCTTTATTTCAGTTAAAAAAATTATTTTTTACATTTCATTGTTTTTTTTTTTGGTAAAGAAAACCTACAATTTTCTCTCTTGAATCAACCAAACCTCGGAAATCCTTAAAATGATTCGAATAATCTAGCGGTAAAAATGTTTGTTTTTATACTCTTATTTAAATTCATAAAAAGATATGATGTTTTATACGCTATCGAGGTTGTTATAACAACTTTTTATGCTAAAAAAACAGGTTTTTCTGTTTCCAGTGTGGAAAAATTCTAATTCAATTTCATAAATAGTTAGATTCAATAGATTATTAATTATATATTAATATTATGAAATAATATTTTAGATACAAGATAGTTATAACACGTTTATTGATGTCAGTAATAAGTTTTAATCATTTCTTAAAGTTTTTTAATTCAAAAAACTATAACAATGATTTTTGTACAATTTGAGTGGAAATTATAATCACACTTATAAAATAATTTTATATCATAAAGCATAAAAGTAGTTTATATTTTTTTTCTACATTAATCTTATTATACACAAAAAAAAAGCTTTTAAATTTATATTATAACGCAATAAAAAAAATAAAACGCGTCAATGAGAAAGCTTTGTGCTAATTAATTGGCAGCGGTTTTTATTGTATTACAGAAAGAGAACGTTTGATTATTAAATCTGTGTTTGATTATTTTAATAGTTCTTTGATCAGCTGTAACACTGGGAGGCATTGGCACTGATAGAAATATTCTTAGCTTCTGCTACGATAAGTAATGATCAGATTTTCTGAAATAGTCATAACCACGAAGATAACTAGGAAATTCTGCTTTAGCGAACATAATCTAAAACATTTTGCACTGTGTTTTTATTGACTACTCGTTGTCTTATTTTCTTATCGTAGCTCGAAAGGTTAATTAAGGCATGGAAACGCATTAAGCCTATGATGTCATTCAAGATTCATTACATTCCGATGACGATGGCAACAATAAAGATTAGGATAACAGCAATGCTAACAGACCAAATAGGCGACAAACCACGAGGAGGATAGCAGCGAGGATGAGTCCAGGCAAGAAACATCGATCAGCACAAGGAAGAGGAGGGAGATACGATAATCAACATCGCGCTACGAGCCAGTACTGTCAGAGTCTGATGATGGCCACGACGTTGCGTACAACAAGGGCAACTATCTTTATAAGCAGCAGCAGCAGCAGAAGCGCAAAATCAAAAATCTTTACCAGCTCTCGCAGAAGGAGCCCGTTCCAAACAATAATAGGGCCGATATTAAGTTTCAATTTTTCAATATGTTTCTTTTAAAAAACATGAATGATGTCCATTCCAAAGCCATCAAAGATCATGACTATTAGAAGACATCAAACTTAAAGTCTACTGAAAAGAAATAATTCTTCGTAGACTACATGTTTACCAAGTACATGTTTACTTAAAGACATAATATTTCGTATATTTTTAATACAGTGTTTCTTGCTTATTTTGTAGATACAAAATTTGATGTTCATATAAAAGACAAAATAAATATCTATAAAAAGTATATGGAAAATTCGTGATTATTTATAAAAAATGCATATTCATTTTCACAATCATTGCATCAAGTCTTACTAACATTAGGTTGTTTGTAGTCATAAGGATAAGTCCATGTGGTTACTAGTGCAGGAAGTTGCTAGTTAAAAATACAATATTGCTATTTGTTGTAAATACGTATAACGTAGAGGTTGATGCCCATAGGACGAGTGCTGTGGTGCAGCTATTGCTGTATAGTTAATGCTTGTGGTCTGTAAGGTCAGGTACTTTTTGGCCATGGATGGTTGGCAATACTCTGTTATAAGTACCTCCGACATCATCTTGAGTACCTTAGCGTTGGTGTTTAACATTCGGGGGAAAAGTTCAGAAAATCAGCCGCAACGTACTTAATTTTGGAGGAAGATGAAATTATCGGTTAGTTGACTGCATTGTGCGAAAGTGCCTGTAAAGCGCATTTGGGGCTTTAGAATTGCCAAAAAAGTACTATTACGGTAATGACAGACCTATTAGTACCGTAAATCTATATTGAAGTTTTTTCAAAATCTCATTCTAAAATGTGTTTTTAAAAAATGACGATGGAGGCGGGCCCAGAAGTTCACAGCTATTTTAGACTTTAAGTAACATAGGAAGAATAATAAAAATAATTTAAAACATTAAATTTTTTTAATTTTATTTAATTGAATAAAGTATTCGAGTTTTTTTACATTTATCTCTGCATAATATAGACACTAAAAAAAAATTTTAAGTGACAGACCGCAAGACTTTGTGAAAGTGGTAGATTTCAATACTTTTAAATCTTTTAAGCACTTTGTTTGATGTAGTATATGTCGATATATTTGTCGGTATATCTGTAATAATGCTTGTTCTATTTAAAAAAAAAATTTCTAAAATATAAAGGGCAAAATTACACAGCCACACACAAAAAAAAATCAACTTTTGGCCTGAGAAGTCAGATTATACAGATCATACATGGTTATATCACTGAATCCGAATTCGATGTGATTTTATCACGTCAGGGTTTGGACCTGACCTCAAGAAACCTTACAAAATCCACTAAATTCATAAAAAAAATCTATGGCCTGAAGGTCTCACTAATTATACTGTATGTTTTTTGGGGGCGCTCGATCTGAATATAAGATCAATCCAGCTCCAGCACGCCAGAGTTCGGATCAACTTAATAAAAAACTTTCGAATCCGCTAAAACCGTTAAAAAAAAATTTACGGCCTGGGGGTCTGACTATGTAAATCATATGTTTTTGGGGTCGCTTAATCCGATTTCGAGATCAATTTAACTCCAGCACGTCAGGGTTTGGATATACCCTCAAAAATTCTCCGAAATTCACCGAAACCGTTAACAATGATAACCCAAAATGATGTATACCAGTTGGGCTTTGCCACCGGCACGCTCCGAGTGCCAACTCCCAGATCTATTATACTTTTATTCCTATGTCTAAATATGTAATACAATTTATTTATTCTCCGATGCATACATGCGTACACACCTAGCCAACAAAAAAAACACATAAAAATGTCGCTTAAAAATCCAACAAATATAGTCAATAAATTAAGTAAGTTTACATATTGAGCAAATGATCTCTACTAATTCAATATTAACAAATGACTTTACTTGGTAATAAAGCTCAAGATTATTACAAACGTATATATATATATATGAAATATTATTAGAACTACTATTTATATGATTACAGAAACAATCAAACGCGTTCTTATGGTCATTTTAAAAAAATTTTAAATTAAATATAAATGACTTCAAAAGAGAATAACACTTTTAAATTTTTACTTAATAGTGGGGACAGGAAAATCTGTATTTATTTATTTTCTTTACAAATTTTTACATCCTTTGTATAATATCCTTTCTTGTGTTATAAATACTTTAATTTGATTTCCCTTTAAATTACTACTACCAGTATTGATGATAGTATCTAATACAAAATTAATCCAACAGAGTTTAACAAGCTTTGGTAGCTTAGCGTTCACCGTGCTAGCTGCCTAGTCTGAAACATTCCGAGAAACATCCCGTCGAAAAATATCGAGATCTTTTTCTTGGGCTTTTTCGATATGAGGAGTACCCAGGATACCAAAAAACCACTTATTCAATATTTACATACGATTAGTGGATTTTTTCGAACGATGTCTGTATCTCCAGGGTCTATATTCCGGGGGAAGCCAACACCTGGCCAGCTCGTCGGTAAAGTCACTATTAATTTTTACAATTGGTACGGTAAAGTAGATAGTTAATGGAGGAGATCATTCCATTAATTTGAAACCTTCCAGGGTTTGCTTGCGACTATCGCTGCGCCCTGCAAATAGTACCCACTAGGATCGATGGCCAAGTTGTCTAAGGGGAACTTTGCACTAGAGGTTCGCACGAAAGACTCGCATACTCGGGGCGGGGAACTAGAGGAGCTTAGGAAAAAAGGGATAAGTTGGGTGGGTAGGATAGATTAAGAAGAAAAGGTACATACATAAAAGCCCAGAAATGGGTACACGGGGAACAAATAATTGTAATACATAATACAACAGAGTTTCACATTAATTAGCTTTATAAATAAAAAAGGAACATATGACAATTACCTTTACATTAACATAATATTTAAATTTATAACGCAAGACATATAATTCTACGTTCAGTCTTCACTGTGCGGTCTCTAAATTACTTATAATTTTAAAAAGTTTCATTTATTTACATAAATTATCTACTGGCTTTCTTTCAATATGTTAAAAGCTCCCTTCTACATATATCTCCCTTATCTTTTAATCCTTCGTTTTTAAATGATCTTATTATTTGATTTCTTTTTTTTTCCTGACTCTTTACATAGCAATATGAGCTCTATGCTCTCATTTTTTATGACAGAGTGTACAGTCCATCACTCAAAACCCTTTCTTTTTCGTCCTTTATGTTGTCTTATATCTCAGCTTACATTATTGCTCTTTCGAAAGCCTTGCTAAATTACACGTTTCCCAAGATTTTTCTCTCCTCGTTTTTTTCAAATTTTTTTATAATATTTACGGATGTTGTAGTTGTCAATCACCATCAAAAGTCCTATCGTTTCCTTATCTCCTACTTTTTTATATTCTACTTTGACTTCTTTATTCCATTTTGTCAAATTTTAATTGATTGTGGCCCCTGATTTTTTCATCAAGCATACGCATGGCCACCTACTTACATTTTTAAGAAAAAAAAAAGTAATTTTCTAGCCTTTTTTCTATAACTATCTTATTGATAACCCTTTCAGCCTCAATTTTTTATACATATCTTGGTGTGTTTGCCTTACACCCAACATCAGTTTCGTAAATCTGCTTTCTATTTTTTCTACTTATTCTATTTTTTTCATCGCCAAGTCTCCGCTCCATATAAGTAATCTAATTTTAGCATTAAAGCATGGAAAATAAACGATGTTTCAACATGTTTACTTTAGCTCTTTTGTTTAAACCACATACTGCATTCACTTCTTTTGCATCCTACGCGTCATTTTTTCTCCGTACCGTAAAAAGCTATTTCCTGTCAAGAACCATACTTCTAGGTCCTAATACTAAGTGAAAAGCAAATTTGAGACATTGTATATTCATTTTTCCCACTGTCACATCCTAGGAATTATTCTAAACCCGCTTATAGTCTATATGCTCCATAAATAAAGTAAAGAGTACCAGGCTTGATTGTCACCCTTGCAATACCCCTTTAACTATTTTAAAATGATTTTCTAGCCCTTGGCACGTGATTACCCGATTTTTTGTGCATTAATACATTTTTTTTTCATTCTTAACATTTGTATACCCAGCCCTACTCTCTCTAATTTCACTTAGAATATTTCTATATTGATCGTATATGCAGTTTTTAAGTCGACAAACACAGCAAATAATGTATTGCCTCATTTCTTTAGTTTATCATCAATTAAACTATATAATACAAAAATGTTTTACCTTGTTCTTTGTTTTGCTCTAGAGAAATTCTGACTCCTCTTGAGTATCGTACGCTCCTCCACCTAATTTTTTTTTTTTACTATTGTAGCGATTATAATTACAAATATCTTGTATCCTACATTTCATAACGTAACTCTCCTGTAGTTTTTGACGTCCTCCAATTTCTTACATATCTTTTGAATTGGATCCATTCTTGATTTTTCTTACCCTTCAATAGTTCGTGTTTCTGTCCATAACCCATTAAGTATCTTTGTTGATTTAGGCATCTAAATCGTGGGCAGATTTTTGAAATATTTTCCCATAAGTCTGTCTTCTTCTGCGGCTTCTCTGTTTTTTATTTTACCTTGGACTTTCTTTAATTCAATCATCGATATATCCTTGTCCAACCTCTACCAGACTTCATTGTTGATTTCTATAATCCTTTTCTGTTTTCCCTATAACATGCCTTGTTGTCTCCTATTTATTAATAATTTTCCCATGCCTCTTTGTTTGCTTCCATCCACTTTTTCTTCAGTTTGAATTTTCTAATCACTTTTCGAGATTCATTAACATTTTTTCTTTTCGCTACTTTGCTTTTTTTCATCTGCTATATCAATTTATTTATCTCTGATAATTTCTTTCAACTTATTTTTCCAGTCTTTACTACAATTTTTTTACTCTCTCTTTTATTTTTTGACCATTTCTCGAGTTTACCTGTAATCTTCCTTCTCTGCTAAATTGATATAAATTTCTGTTTATCAATTTTGCAATCATTTTCCTCTTTTAATTTTATTATTTTTAGTTACTTTGATACCTGTGTAATTGCCTTTTCCATTACTAATCCTAAGTTTCAGCAAAATTTCAACAGTTTTTTGCCTTCACTGTTTAGATCGATATCCTTTGACTTTCTGTGTCTACAAATATTAGCGTCTTTTTCTATTTGCTCCTCTCTTATTTTATTATTTGAATCACTAGCTATAATAATTATCTCAGCTCTTCACTCCTGGTTCAATTTCACTTTTTAATTTATCTAGAATTTTATCTAGTTATAAAAGATCAGACAGGTTAAAACGTCATCTGAAATGTTACAATGTTAAACAAATAGAATATATTCTTGTTTAGTAAATAAAATGATTTTTATTAAATAACATCATTCTTTGAATTCTGTGGAGTCCTCGACAAATTGATTGTGCTCCAGAGTTTTTAAATTTAAATCTTACAGTTCATAAATTTGTGGCCTTACATCTAAATATTTTTTTCAGTGCCTTTGGTAACATGTAACGGCTGGTGACTAATAAAAGATGAATACCTATACATCCATACAGTTGTGTGTTGTGGCACGTAATCAAGGATTATTTACACATACACTAGTAGCCCATTACCATAGTATCTCTGAGATTTCATATTCTCAACAACTTCAGAGAATTTCTTCGGCAAGAGAGAGAAAGAGTGATCATAGACAAAAACGGAGAGCAAAAAACTTTTCATGTATAACAAATATGGCAACGTTGCGGTTGTGAAGTAGACAAGCAGCTGGGGCATGAATCAGCTGTTGTGTAGGCACTTTCTCCAAAACAGCGTTGTTTCTTGTCTCAATTTTAAAAACACGTGCTTAACGTATTTATGACCTGTTTCAATCCATAATTGTGATGTATTATGACTTCAGATGTTCTATCCTAACGCAACGTTGTCAAACGTTTGTGAGTAAGAATAATATCGACTACTATTACATTTAATATTTTACAATATCAATAAAGAATCGTGTAAAAATTTCTGAGCCACTATACAAACTACACACTTATTCTTGAGCAATTAATGAATGAAATAATTTTTATTTTTTGAAGATATATTCTTTAGAAGTACCTTAAATAAAAGTAAAGTATCTGGTTCTGTACGATTTCATGAATTCCCATAAGAGCCCATGATTAAAGACATATTCATATTTTAGCTAACAGGTTTTGAGTTGGTTTGAAACTTTACCAGTCGTTTTGTGCGATGTTAAATAATACATTTGTAAAGTTTTATTAAAATCTCATTATTTCCATTTCATAAGGAATCTCCCTTAACTGCAATCGGTTACCCGCCCGTGAAATACTTTATCATCATGGACTATTATATTATTTTTTCAATGATACAGCGAAGGATTACTAACATTTTTCAGTCATTTGGGCAAACATGAGAGTCTGTTGAGATGTTGTCATCTCGTACTCCAATAATGAATAGTTTTACTATTAATTTGGTGAAAAGAACCCAACAGCTGGGAACATAGTGTCAGTCTAAATGATATGAGGTTTCACGTCATATATACTCTTAGAAATGGACGACATGGCGTTCTAATTAAGTTACTTATAGGTATTTAGGACATAATTTTAAACGTAAATAAAAAAAAATTTCTTATTTGAATGTAACTTAGCTGGGATTTAAATACTGGGTTAACGATCATTTTTTAGCAGGTAATAAATATAAAATCACAAAAACTACACTGTAAAAAAACTTCCAAAAAACTTCCTGCACGTACATTAAATTTGTACAGTAGGTATATCTCTTTACATAGGTATATATAGATATACTTGAATGTTAAAAATTAATGCATGTGCATTAATTTTCATGACATTTTACAGTGTGTAGATCCGCAAAAAACTTGTCCCACCCGCATTAAAAACTGGCAAACTGTACGGTAAACAATAAAATCTGCTGTTGTTACTCTATATCTATATTTGATAACTCTCGGGGCTGTACAAAAATCAGGTGGCTTTATTGTGACCACATTTTAACCCCTCCGTCCCCCATGTGGCTTATCGCTGCTTTCTGTTGCCCCCTCTCCCTTTCCAACTTTTTTCTTTTTTTGAATTTTATATTACTTTCTCTTATTATTATTGAATGATTGTATTATTAAGTACTTATTAACTTACTAGATGCAGCGTGTGTGATGAAATTGGCTTATTTGTGAGTGTGCCTGCGTGCCCACTTGTATTGCCTTTAATTAGGCTCGGTATACATTTTTTTAGCTATTATGGACCGTGAGTCCTTAGGCTAAAGACACACAAGAGATGAATGGACGAATAACGAATGCCATAAGACTCTATGCGAGCGAGAGAGAGGTCTATTCGTCAAACATCTCTCTCGCTCTCTCGGAGTCTAATGGCATTCGTCACTCGTCCATTCGTCTTTCTGTGTGTCTTCAGCCTTAGCCACAATAAATCAATATTCTAATTCTATTGCTATTCTAATTCTAATTCCCACCTCTAATAATACATGATCTTTCTCTCAATTATTTCTAACCAAACTCTTTGTACGTCATTTGAGTACTAACAAATTCGACTGTTTATGTATTAACTATTTTATTTGACGGGTGTTATTTGGTAAAGACATACGATAGGCGAGCGGTGCACCCCTAAAAAGAAGCACACGCGGAGAAAATTTTGGCTCTATATCAGCTCCGTCGAGAGGGTAACAGACGCCCCTACGTTCCTAGTAAGCCAACAGCGCCTTTTTTGGTATATTAGAAGTACTGAGTATCTAAGGTCGCTGCTGCTCGATTAGTCGGAGTATCACATACCCCGATAATTCGGTAGAGATTTTACTCGTGCAACGGAGACGTGCATTACCATTGCATGTAATATGGGCACATTTTCTGCTAAAACGTATCTGAAATTTTGCTATAGGTTAATGCAATAAAAAGAAATACAAGTATTTTTTTTTCTCAATAGTAATACATGTTAGAATTACCGTTTGCAATCATATTCAGTTTCTTATTTTTTCAAAATTGTATATGTATTTTATTATTGAGATTTTTTAAATAAAATAAAAAAATTATTAAATCTATGCATAGCAGATAGGTAGAGTACATTATTTTTTATTGTGGATAATAGAGTACAAGTAAATATCATTATTTACGGTTGAAACATCAATAATTTTATCATCACTTTGTTTCATTTTAACAACTAAGAAACAGCCAGAATGTTGATCGATTCTATTTATGTCAACATAACTGTAGTACACTTATCAGCTGAACAACACATGAAGATATTGAGCCGCGTGATGGCTCTGTTGATAGCCCGTCTGCCTACAGATCTTTATGGCCAGGATTCAATGCCCACCTTGGGAAAAAAATTTTCAACTATAGAAAAGTTTTTTCCTGGGTGGAAATTGAATCTCTCCTGACCCTTCTACCATTTTAAAAATACCGATTAAGTAAACTACCGAACGTACCGTATCGCGTACTACACTAATGGTTGACAATACGCCATGTCTAAGCCTTAGGGCGATGATGAATATATATGGAAAAAAATGTAGATAATAAAGTGTGCACATATATACATACATACAGTGCAGATGATATATGTATGGGTGCAAACGCAAATGTCCCTTACATCCTGCACTTCTACTGCGCTGTTGCAAAAGAAACAGGTTGCACTCTCTATGCGGCAGTAATCGTTTACTGCACAAGCAAGTTACTATTACCGAGTCAGGGCAGGAGAAGCCCCGATTCGAAACGTCTCTTGGTACTCGTATTTTGTTCGTCTGTTACTCTAGACGAGGCAGCACTAGCGCCAAAATTTTCTCTGTGCAGAAACTGCATGTAACCGACCTAAAGGGAAAAAAGAATGAGACCTTTTGAAATCGATTCTCCGTGCTGTTACTAACCAAAAACCTTCTTAACGTTTTCCTGCCCGATCGAAAGGTCATTTGTTATCAACAAAAAACTTATAAAATAGAGAAAGATTTTTTTTATTTTTCGAAGTATTTTTTTTAGGCTAGTTGTGTAAAAATAAACACTTTATATCTTTTGACAGTTTTTCCATAAAAGTCTCGTTTTTGAGCTACATATGATTTGAACTCGAAAAATGACCAAAAGTTGACATTATGAGAAATTAATTTCCCAGATTTTTCTAAAGCTTTCCCGGTATTTTTTGGGGAAAAATTTTCTTAAAAACTTGTGTTTTACGTCAACATTTTTTTTATATTTGCTATTATTTTTTATCTTAGCGTTAATTTAATCCGTATTTTCGGGAAAATCAACATTGCTATATGGAATAGTTGGGTAAGGAGCTTTTAGAAAAATCGACCTGGAATGTTTTTCATTTACTGTAAGGTCAAAATTTTACTCTTTATTTCTCATTATTATCTGAAAAAAAACAAACATCTTATCAAAACGTTAAAAAGGTAAAGCTAAAAAATTCCAATCAACCAATGGTTTCGAGACTTTTTTTCAACTTACCAAAACATGCATAATTTTTGAAGCATTCAAGTATAGTTAGTCATAAAGATGATTGTGTGCGTATATGTGTGTATAATTATGTTTGTATATGTGTGAGTGCACGTGGGTGTGTATGCACAAATATATGTACTTATATGTATGTATACATAAATAGGGAGAAACGTATTCACGGACACAGTGTAATTAATAGAATCAAAAATAACTTGCTTGTATTTTATGTCAACAATTTTAAACGTTTATTTATTATAATTGAAAACAAAATAGAGTACAAAAATTATTCTTCATAAAAGTACTTAACAACGCGATACTTTTTCGAACATTTATAAACTTTAAAGTATTTTTAAGAAGTTGCAAAATTATCTTACAATAAACCTTCAGTCTCGTTCTCCTTTTGTTCTTCTATTCCAGTATTAATTATTTCAGCATTTTTACACTGATCTGACCGAGATCACAATTCGCAACATTTGAAACCTTGAAGTGAACAAGAGCAGATTTCTTCATTGGCACACAAAGATTTTCCACTGCATGAAAAATGAATTGCTGCAAAAGCTTTATAGCTGTTTCCCCCTCAAAGTAAAGCATGCTTAAAACATTGTTATTAATTATCCATTCATCTAAAGTAGGATCAAATGATGTGATATGTTCTGATCTTGCTTGTGTTCATTCATTTACTCGCCATTAGACCCAAAAAATATGCTGAATGAGTGTTACTGGTTCAGATAGCAGCAATTTATCAACAGTCACATTTTTAACGCTTGATATTTCAAATCACAAATTATTTATTAATTCTACATCGTGAATCTGTAAAGTGCCCTTTGTTGTAGCTTTACATAAATTAATTTTGCTTAAAAGTTTTGTCACGGCATTTATTGCTTTGCGTAAATTTAAAATGACTATTTTTGTTGAATCATCGATTTCAGAGTCTAACAGTTTGTCAAATGCAGCGTATAACTTTTTCTTGCCAACGGAATAAAATGAACTTGTTATATCACAACCACTGACAGCATGTAAAGTGATAATACATAAGCTTTTTCTCGTATCAACTGTGTCATACAATTTAGAAAATGGAGTAAATCTATGATGATTGTAATGTTTCTGCTTCACCTCTTTCGCGTTTCAATGATATAGTTGTTTATAAGATAATGACTAATAAAAAGTAAAATTTTGACCTCACAATGAATGAAAATTTTGATTTTTATGAAAAGACGGATTGAATTAACGCTAAGATAAAAAAAAGTAATCGGTATAAAAAACAAATTACGTGAAATACAAGTTTCGGAGAAAATTTTCCCGCATAAAATACCAGGAAAGCTTTAGCAAAAGCTAAGAAATTAATTTTTTTAAATGGCATCTTTCGGTCACTTTTCGAGTTTAAATCGCATGTAGCTCAGATAAAAAGCATTTTTGGAAAAAATATCAGTATATAAAAAGTATTTATTTTAATTCAATTAACCTAAAAAAACCTTTCAAAAAATCGAAAAATTTTTTTTTTTTTGCAAGTGTTTTGTTAATAACAAATTAACCATCGATCGGACAGAAAAACGTTAAACAGGTTTTTTGTTAATAAGAACACCAAGAATTGATTTCTGGAGATTTAACCCTTTTCACTTCTTTAGTTCGATTACATGCATTTTCCGTGCATCTTTTTGGGGGCGCACCGCTCGCCTACGGACTTAAGAAAGGTAAAACAAGCTCATTATATAAATCATTAATTTGTATAATTGGACACACAATACCATCATCCATCTTTTTGAATACGGGGTCGCTATTGAGTAAAACATCTCCCTCTTTAAGACATTCGATGATTGGTTCAATACAGTCAATTTCACACGGTATTTCTGATTTTCTCTTTGCAAAATCTTTTTATGCATATTGCTTAGAACTACTGGCTCTTCAATAAATTGCCTTCAAGTAAAAAATTTTTCCCTACTTTGTTGCAAAGCAAGGAAGACAGAAGCCAACAGTCCGTCCTCTAAAAAAAAAGTCACTTTCCCATGAACGTGCCTCTTTAGTACTTTTAGAAGACGTATAGTGCACACTATAAGAGACTTTAGTTTTCAAATTTCTCTCCATTTTTTGAGGTACATCACGTATGAGATTTTCCATATTTATATAAATGAGTCTGTATTATTCTCTTTGTCCAGCATTTTTTCTTATCTTTTCATTTTTAATTAAAAGATAGTGATGTGCACTATAAAACTATACAATAAGAAGCTTCGAGGCTCTTAAGCCTTTTATTACCCTCACGAAACCCAGCGTACAATTCCGACTAATCCCTCCTTCTCTTCTAATCTGCCTCTTTGGTATATGCACAGCCCCCTTAAAATGGTAAAAAAAATCATTACGCGTGTTCTCCGCGCAAGATTGAGGTGTATGAAATAAATGGTTTTTGTAAAAAAGAACATTTTATTCAGTCATTATTTCTTTTGCGTCTTATTCTTTATACACGCAATATTAAGATAGTTTTAGTGCGACCGACTCAGTCCGCGTATTTTTATCCAGTGGCGCGGTAGAGCCACATCAGGGCGATATCCAGGTGGGGGAGAGGGAATAAAACCTCCCCTTGCCCACATCGAACTCCAAATAACACAGTCATGTACACACACTGGAAAAATAGTGGGCAGGCAGCGCCACAAAAACTAGCGATAGCTCCTCCATATCTTTGTGTCCCCGCGTGACTAATCTAGGCGCACCGAGGGTAGTCGTGCCACGCGCCTATATTAGTCACGCGAGGTCACCATGATATAGGGAGTCACTATATCTATTTTTGGTGGTGCTGCCTACCCACTGCACACACATATCTCTTTTTTGGGGGTCCGCCCACCCACTTCCACCCCAATTCTCCTCCCCTTGTATGGTTTTTTGGGGGGGGCCTTTCCCCCCCCCCCCCCCCCCCCCTTAACCCGACATAGCCTCCCTTTGGCCCCCTCTTAGCCCCTCTCAGAATAAGGGACATAAATTATATTTCTCTGTAAAATTAACCTAACGATTTTTGGTCAATTCCCCCTCGCCCCCTCCACCCCCCTCAGTTTCCCTGAGCCCTGCCTCACCCCCCTTAAATTAAGAAAAAATTTCCTTTATCTCCCCCCCTATTTTGGTTTGCTGGGTTGGCCGCCCCCCCCCCCCCCCCCCTTCAGCCCTTTCTTGATCCCCGAGGACAGTCAAACTCACCCAAAAGCAATTAATAACCGAAATAACCCTCTAATTTTGGAGAATACTGCCAAGAACAACCGATTTTAGCCGA
>JAPYYV010006179.1:0-14583 GCA_030522625.1 Copidosoma aretas | reverse complement strand
CGGAAAGAAAAACGTCGTTCGCACCTCTGGCACAAAGATACAGAAATCCCGCCCTTCGGGCGTGATTTTTTTACTTTGCGCCCATAGTACAGAATGTACTCTATTGACACTTTTTTCGAAAATTTGTATGTCCCACCGTAAATTACGTTTTAAAATGAAAAATTGTAGTTTTTCTCACGTATATCATGAAATACTAGAAAATTTTTGAAATAAAAGAATAACTAGCCGATTAAAGAGAAAAAAAAAAAATTTCTGAGTATTGAAAAATTTTTAAGTCCTGATCAGAATTACGTGATAAAATTCCAAAATATAGTTATCTCTACTCATATCTGTAACTACTAAGAATTTTATAAAATGAACAAATAATAATCTTGTTAAAAAAAAAATAAAAAATTTCTTCGCAAAATTTCTAAGACCCGCCGAAATGTACGTTGTAAAATTTGAAAATAATGTTCTCAACACGTATGTTTTAAAAGACTAGAAATCGCTTGAAATGAAAAAATTACTAGCTGTTGTGAGAACTTTTTTCAAAAATCTCAGGTGAGATCTCAGGTGCTATCTCAGCTGACTTTCCAGCTGAGGTTTTGGCATGAGATGTCACCTGAGATCTTACCTGA
The DNA here is from genome assembly GCA_030522625.1 of Copidosoma aretas. NCBI lineage: Eukaryota > Metazoa > Arthropoda > Insecta > Hymenoptera > Encyrtidae > Copidosoma > Copidosoma aretas. The sequence goes on along the minus strand of JAPYYV010006179.1, from coordinate 13,966 downwards.
TATCGCGACTGAGATCTCACCTGAGTGTTGAAGACAGGGTTGTCACATGCCGACACTCCTAGACTATCAGGCCCCTGGGCCTTCAGATTATAGTTTTTCAATAACTGAATTTGGAATTCATAGTAAAGTACCAGCTCTGTAAAGAATCAAGCTAAGCAGAGACTAAGCTATACAGAGTTAGCTAGATAAAGTTTGATTTGTTCAGTAATATTTAAGAGGCAAAAAAATTGTATTGATATGTGTGATAGAGAACAATTAATCGTTTTTTTCTTGCAGTTTTTTATAAGTCCTTTTACACTTGATATTTATATTTTTAGTACTATAGTGTTATGAATTCGGAATTCAGATGTAAACATAACTGCTGTGATAATAAAAATAGTTTTTATCAAATCCATCAAGAAACGCATTACTTGTACTAACACATCACTATCACAGTGATCACAGCTAGGTTATTAAGTACGTACTATCCAATATAAATAATAATACAAACATAAACGGCAGGTCTACAGTCGACAGTACAATATACATATATGTGTATAATGCACGCCGCGCTAAGCCGCTGCTGATTTAATCTCTTTCTCTCTTACATTACTTTCTCACAGTGTCTCGCCTCTCACTCGCTCTCATGGCTGACTTGTGCAGGAAGAGAAAGAGAGAATTGATGTGTCTGTCTTTTTTCATGTTAGATTGCTCACGCTCAAATCTTCCAGTCAGAAGACATCTGAACTCGCCCTCGAAAACAGAAAAGTGACTGAAAAGTCAACTGAAAAGTCTGCACCTAGGGTCGATTGGTACAAATACCATAAAGAAAATTGTCCAGACTATCTGACCAGATCGAAATTAAACGGCTATTATCCACGGTATACTAATCTGACAGTCCATAACAAAGTTATGGAGAATTCTGGATCCAGAAACAGCCAACCTCCACAACAACGACAGAAAAGGATATACCTTCACTCTGGAGAGAAAGGCTTGCGCAACAGGAGAGAACAACTGACCCATCCAGAGTATAAACGGAATGATATAGGTCACCGACGACATCTAATAAACTTCTCTGAAGAGGACACCGGTGAACATCTATCGTTTTCGTATTAAGAAAGGACAAAAAAAAAACAAACAAAAAAAACAAAAAAAAAAACAAAGGAGAAATATAAAATTGTTCAATCTATTTATTTTTAAATAATTAGTTTTCAATCACAAGGATGAATGATTCACTGAGTGCCGATAGTTCACTATATGATACTACTCTAAAAATCATGCTATGGAACGCTAGAAGCTACCGTAACAAAGTTATAGCTGGAAAAAGGGCTTCCGTAAATTTTGACATTATAGTAACCGTTGAATCATGGCTTACGCCTGATGAATCATGTACTATCAACAACTTCTGTGCATTTAGACAAGACTGACTCTACGCTGACAGCGGAGATATTCTTATTTTTGTACGAGATAATTTGGCCTTTAGTGAAATTCCTATTATTTCTCCTCTACAGTCAGTGAAGATGTGCGGTATTATTATTAATAATATACTTCCTACCATTAAGTTGTACATATACTCCAAAGCACCTAAATTTATTTTAACCCAGGCGAAGTTGCATGAGATTTTTAGTCGCATTGACACCAACAGTCACTCTTTATTTTTAAGAGACTTCAATGCAAAGAACGTTAATTGAAACTGCAACTCCAACGATGACAATGATCCTTGACTGAAGGCTGCTTATCGAAACCAAAACTTACTCTTACATAACGTTGACACGCAGACTTACATTAACCTTAGTAACAATTATAGATCAAATATTGACTTAATTTTCTTAACTCAAAACCTTTCCAACTGGGTTAACTATAAGACCTGTGATGTTACGTAGGAATCTGATGACTATCCTCTGTTCATCAGTATTAACGCACAAAAGTATATCTATAATAGAATATCTTTTAAATGTAGCTCCACACGCACTGACTAGAACAGGGTTGAACATTCTCTAAAAGAGGCATATCCCCTGTTCCTCTTAACTGATTTTTATCTCTTTACACCGGCAGAAAAATACTTGTCCCTAGTTTCCACCATAACTGAGGCTGTCAACTCTGCCACCTCCAGTAAAAAAGTCTTCTCTAAACGTAAGCGTATTAGCCCAAAAAAGAAAAACAACTTTCATTATTACCAGTGCTACCACTATTATACTGCCTTAACAACGCTCCCTGTTGACCTGACGTTCGGCCTCTCCCTTAAAAACCTTCCCAATCCTAGCCAGGCTTTACATAACTACATTTTTTCTTATGATGCTATTGCAATATACACTGATAAAAGCAAGATCAAGGGCTCTCAGTGCGTAGGCTCAGCATGCTTCTGCCCGACCTCTGTATTTATAGATGCTAAAAGCTTAAATGGTATTACCTCTATCTATTCTGCTGAGAGCTACGCTATTAACTCTGCCTTTGATTTTGTTCTCTCACAAAACAATAAGAATTTTGTCATCTTTAGCGACTCGCTTAGTGCTCTGAAAAGTCTTTCCACTTCCAAACATAGTATAAAAACAAGCACCCTCATATTAGACACAAAATAAAAATACCTCAAAATTTGTCACAACCTATCCTAACAACATTGTAAGACTAGTCTGGATTCCTGCACATATCGGCCTGCTTGGTAATAAGATTGTTGATTTAATAGCCAAACTTTCAGCCTTGTCACTTACACCCTCAGTAGATCATGTGCACTTCATAGATCTCTGTGAGACTTCTTATTCTACGGCCTTTCACAGCTCTGATGAAAAAAATAAGAGAGATGGCCAGTTAAAAGGCTAGATATATTTTGATCTATTTCATACATCAAAGAGACGTCCGTGGCTTTACAAATTAAAACTTCTGCGTGAATAAATTTCAACCACAAATATAATGCGCTCTAATCACTACAGTCTTGCCGAATCTCTTTATCGTAAAAACATTGTAAACAGTCCAACTTGTAAATGCGGATACGAAAAAGAAGACTTGAATCATGTCATGTGGTCATGCCACCTTTATAATGAGCATAGAAATACTCTCTACTGCGATCTTGAAATTAAAAATTAATAAAATGAAATTATTCCCTCCTCATAACATTGAGAGTATTATAGTGGAACCAAATACAAATGCGTGTATCATTATTTGTAACTTTTTCAAAAAATGTTAACTATACATTTGATTAACCTTGATTTTACGATAGAAATTTATACTACATAAGATACAATGTATAATCGTCTTACAATGTTAATAGTTTGCATGGGCATGCTAGCCTCTATGCGTTGACGTAACTTGATCATGAGATATACATCTTACTCCATATTGTTGTGATTATATTCTACGGGAAATTTACGCCGTATGCGGTTTGACCTTGAGCTCTATTTGTAATATAGTGTGATATATATGCAAAAAAATTTTTTGTCTGAATGAAGAAAGTGTACATACATCTTAGAGCAGTACACTGTGGAAAAAAAAAAAAATTTCTCTCTTGCAGTCAGCTGAAGAATTTTCTAAAATTGTGCATGATGCAATTTTTATGCAGATGCTAGCGTTTAATTAAAACGCAACAGTTTAGGACTGGGTATCTGCCATTTTTAACTTTAGGTCCTCACAGGCCCCTAACTAACAAGGGCACCTATCGAGGTGTCCACCTCAGATATAAAAAAAAATTGTAACATGTTATAGATAATCAAAAAACAAAAGTCTGCTACGAATTTTCGAAAATCCAAAATTTTGCATTCCAACTTTACTTATTTATGTCTTAAGAATCTGCACATAAAATTTAAGATCATAATATGTAGCAGAGAATATTTGAGAAGCAATTTTGTAAAAATAATTTTCTTTTTAAACTTTTCTCCAAATAAAGGGCCCCAAAGTACTATGGTCTCGAGAATCAGATGAGCTTCCTTTTTATTACTTATTTATCGATATTTCATAGTTGCAATCATATTTTTTTTGACGACATACGTAGAAAAATATGCTGAAATAGGAAAATACACGCGTATCGAAATCTTTGTACATACTTCGTTCAAAAAGCAGGATTGCAACAAAATATCTCAATAAAAAAGTAATCGAAAGAAAGCTTATCTCATTCTGAAGACAATAGCATTTTAGGGCCTCTTATTTGGAGAAGAATTTTGAAGATAGTAACACAAACTTGATGAAAAAGCCTCGAAAATTCACGCTGCGGTGCAACGCATTTTGACGAAACTGCTTCTTAAATTTTTTTACTGCATGCTATGATCTAAAATTTTATATGCATATTTTTTAGACATAAATAAGTAATGTTACATTGCAAAATTTTGGATTTTTAAAAATTCGTAGCAGACTTTTGTTGATTGAAGTTATAATTTCCGTAACTAATAAGGTTATGGCGTTTTCTGAGTAAACAAAATAGCGTACCAAGTTTCTACGAATACTGTGAGATTCTAAGGGCCCTGGGAAACATCTCTAAATTTTTTGGGTTTTTGAAAATGGAAACTCTTTGAGTGCTACGCAGAAAGAAGTATTTGACGGGTTAGACGGTGCTGCCACGCTGACCGAAAAACGGCGCGAGGCTGCGCAGATAACCAGAGGGCATCGGTCGGTTTTCGCAATGTACTGCATCCGATAAAATGACACGTAGATCGTGAAAGTCGCTACTCGTGGGCACCGTAAAATCCGCTCCTTGCAGGTATTAGCTGTCTAGATGCGCAGTGCATTTTGAAATACGACTAATCCCCGCTGGATATCTGCGTCACCTGAAGTAGTTTTTTAGTCGGCACGGCAGCATCGTCAAACCTGTCAAATACTTCTTTCCCCGTAGTGAGTTAATGAGGGATGTATGGTGTCAAGCTAAGCCCAGAGGGTGCCAGGGTTACCCGGTCCTAATTTATGGCTGTATTAGTGTATCCGTGAATAGAACTACGAGTATGTCTGTGACTACGCTATTGATACAGTCAATTACAGTGTCGATACTGTCAATAAACTTGATGACCCTTGTTACCGACATATAGTATATACACTTACACGAACACACTAATCATCTATAAATAGTAGGTGGCCCTGGCGCTTTCTAGGCTGAGCTTGACAACATATATCCCTCATTGTAACTCGGCACTCCGAATCAGCTAAGCGAAATGTGGGTACGGCTGTGTAGTTCTATTTAACCTTAAAAAGTATAGAGTTGGTAGTGCTGTATCATGCTGAGGGCTTCAAAGGGAAAAGAATATTTTAACTATAACTAGAGGGCTCCGCCCCTTGCGCTCTACTTGCCGACCCCTGCCATTTAATCATATTTATTTCCATGACTGCAGAGGAAAGTAAAATGATTTGGTGGGGAATATTCTTAGAGATATAAGAATTGATCACCAGATCTGGCCGGGTGTATTTATGTGAGGTCGCTACGATCGGCAAACTCAGCACAGATGGCATACTGTAGCAAAAAGAAAAATAGCGTCACTAACACACGTTTACCGCAAGTAACGACAGTATACGGTAAGTACGACGTGTTACCGTGACGTTATCAATGTCACACCAAAGTCAGATTGTCACTAATGGTACGTTTTTGATAGTGCAACGCCATTTTCCTTTTGGCAACAGTATGCCATCTGTGCTAAGTTTTCCGAACGTAGGGACCTTATTCACCTCATACACATACACCTGTATGCCATATAGTTTAGCTATTGTCATACATAGACATCCAGTTAAAGAGAGATACGCAGAGGGTCTCTGCGTGAAGCGATCACTCTCGCACAGTGTGACACATCAAAGCATTGGGTTAGGTGGGATTCGCATGCTCTATTCGTATATCTCAATGGGTATATCACAACATAAAGTTGTAATTTTTTTTTAACTGACTTTTTATTCAAGTCTTCATTATCGAGATTTCAAATGTACCCACGCTTGGCTAGTCTCAGCCAATCAAATACTTGGAAAGCAGGCTTCATCTGAACGTAACGAATTTTTTCAAGAACGATCGAGATTTTAAATTTACCCGCGCTTGGCCAGTCTCAGCCAATCAAATACTCTAAAAGCAGGCTTCATCTAAACCTCATGGATTTTTCAAGATGGATAATATGCAATAATTAACAAAAAACTTATAACTTATTGTTCACTGCACTTAAAAACACACTTTAAGTGATATAGGCAGGTACTTAAAATAAAATGTCTGTCAAATACCCTTCATCGCGTGCTACTTTAAAGGTTATGATTCTAGATTTTTCTCTCTTTTACAATTTTTTTCGCTTGAATTTATATGGCATTGCATATGTTTTTAAAGTCATATAAATCTCTGAAAAAAACTTATTATGTAACATTTTTCTTCTCCAACCTGGTTTTTACAAGCTAGTTATTAGAAAATAAATGCATAAGTGAACAATTTCCACATAACGCCGTGTTACTGTAACTCTTTTTTGATTATTTTTGCCACGTCGATTCCTAGTTACTTACATTTTATCAATATCATCAAATGAAAATGAATTTCTCGCATTTTCAGCTGAAATTTTTTGTTTTATTGTCTAACTTTTTTATAGAAAATCGCTCCATACTCCTTAAAATTCAACGAAGGATCACAAGTGATGTTCCAGATGTCTATGTACGCCGGCAATGGTGTCCATCAGTTGCACCAGAGGAATTAAAGCTTTTTATAGATCTAGGAAATTTTGCACAATGTCGAGGTGTCTGTATACTGAGAGGCTCATGTCCAGGAGTGGCACTCCAGAAAATGAAGTTTTTCTTGTCCATTTAAACGTTACGTTTAAACGTAGTATTAATGTAGTTTTCTCCGTAAAAAGGTGGTTCATGCGAAAATTAAAAACTGTGCTCTCAAAGTGAAACTTGGAGGGGCTGTTTATGTAGAATGTATACACCTCTATGCAAAATTTCAGATAGGTTTATAGGATAGGATTACGAGAACAAGACGTATGATAATCGTTGTTAAGCACTCGTTTAACGTGGGATCTTATGAACGTATACAATTTTGAGACCGAAAGTCAAAGGATTATTCTTCGTAGAACTGGGTCAGCATAACAAATAACTAGAGTAATAAACTAAGAATCCTAAGTATTTCAGTGATTTCATAATCATTGCAGCATATGGGACAAAATAAAAAGATTTTTAATGACAAAGTTTATGTAGTGCAAGTCATGTATGTCCGTTCAACACAAGTTCCCGGTCTGCACAAAACGCTGGTCATCGATTGAACTACTTCGATAATTATATAAAATAGGATGTATGCATTATTTTATAGCCTAAAGTATGTTGAAAATCACCAATTTTTAAATTTTATATTTTAGATACACATATGTTTATAGTATGCGTCTTTTTCTTTTTACTTTTTTTGGGACGTTATGTTGACCTCAGCGCCACGCATGAACCTCCTTAAGTAAATTAGATCAGATTAAATTTTTTCTTTATTTCACTTGAACGAATTAGCTTTTATCAAATACTAAAGGCGATTGAAATTGACATGTAGTTTCTCCAAGAGCCTGCATTAATGCAGCAGACTCCCAGTAATATTGGCAGAAAATTTTGATACGTGGCAGATTATTACATTCAAGTCGTAAGTATTAGTTCGCAAAAATTTGTAATATTAAAAGTTATTGGGTGAATAATTAAGGAACCGATAATGGTCACGAATAGTATGACAGCCGACGCAGAACTGTCAAAAGATCACGCATTTGAAAAATATTATATTTTCTGTTTGATTCTATTTCTGAGCGTATAAATTTACATACGATAGTAGTTTTCGTCACAAATGTGCGTCTCTTCAGGGCGGTCCCTATTCAGATACACGTGAATGGCAAATTCCATTTTCCTTACCGAGGGTTCACCTGGGTTCCAAAAGTGCCCAAAATAGAAAAATATCTGAATTTGACAACTGTATTATTTATTATTTTTTCCCATATATTTTACAGGATGCTGTTTAATCGATGGTCTGATTTTAACCTGAGTCACCCTACTCCCGAGTCCACGCTTCTCGTTATGCTCGTCCGTTTTCATTCAAATCCTATGCCCTTGCAAAGAATGTTACACTAATACCAACATAATTCTGCTTTATTCGCTTTTTTTTTGGTTACATAATCACGTACATTGTTCGTTTCGTTGATTTCCAGAATTTCGTGATGAAGATTTATTAATTTAAGTTATTATACACTATATTTATTATTTATATCGAAGAATGCTAATTGAATTAGAAGTATAGAAATAAAATGCAGATTTAGATTTTTTACAAGCCAGTGTTTTTTTGAGCTGTGATTCAGAGACCTCATATTTTAAACGATGATCACGAATTTATATTCCGTTCCTAGTAATCAGCGAATTATTGGATGAAGCTTCTCAATTATATTCCTTATACGATGCTAATCTATTATCACAATATCTTCTGTTAAGTCTCTTATTTAAGCTAGTAGTATATAACAATATCTCACTAAGAAAATCATATTCATTAGTTTCTCCGATGTATTTTGCAGGATGTTGTTTCATTCAGTGGAACAATGTTATCCTTTGAATTTTCACTCCTGACTTAACGCTTACCCTTATGCTTCTTCGTTTCCGTTCAATTCCTGTGCCATTGAATGAAATAATTAGATACCGGTATTCACATCATATTGCTTGATCTAGTGTTTTCATACACATTATCACTGTACTTTTTTTGCTCGATTACTTATAGGATTGTGTTGTCCAGTACTGCAAGCGATCGCCATATCAGCGAAGAGACAGTACATTAATTTATTTTCAAAAGATGTCAATCAATCATACTTCAGATGCCTATATCGACCACTAAATAAATCATGTGCCTATATTATTTGTTATTTTATCTTTATGGCGGCTTCGAAAGAATCATGTTAATCTTATTTAGATTTTTGACCGATTCGTCGATTTTTATAATAAGAATTTTTACTTTCAAAAATTATTACGTTTCTAATTTTTGGAAAATCCTACAGGAAACTCTATAAATATCTTGGCAAATCAACTAAAAATTTAGTCAATTTTTAGCCAGGCCAACGTTTAATCCATTGTAAAAATTCATTTATGCCATAAACCAAACAATGGTTATTTCATAGTCGAGCCGCGCTATAGTATGGTAGATTACTTACCGAGGCGAAAAACAAACAATGATTAAATATTGTGCGAGCCAAGAACGAGACTGTAATCAATCTGGCTATGAAAAGAAATAAACTCTATTAAACATGATCAAGCAAAAAAACAAATTATTATGAAACATTGGCTGTATCTGGAGACAGACAGTGATTATATAGTGACCAAGTGATTCATCAATCTATGCTTGACGCTTAGCTATGCTAATAAATGAGCTAAGTTTATATCTTGGCCGAGCCAAGAACAAGACTGTAGTTAAATATTGGCCTAGCCAGTAATCAAGCTATGTTTTAATATTAGTGTAGCCAAAAAAAACTATGCTTCAGTCTTGGCTATGCTAAGCAACAAACAGTGGTTATATATTGGCCAAGTCAATAAAACTATATTTGCCGCTAGGCTGTGCCAAAAAACGAACCATGTTTCAATTTTGGCTGAGCCAAGTAACGCACTCTGTTTTGATCTTGTCCGAGCCATGAAACAAACAGTTGTCATAGCCAAGCCAACAGTTGATCTATGTTTGGCTCTTGGCCAAGCCAGTAACAAATTTAGTTCATATTAAACTCTATCTGAAAATAAAACAATGGTCGTGCTAAAAACATTCATTGTTTAAGATTTGGCTGAGTTGAGGATTTGGCTGTAATCAAATCTTAGCTGAGCCAAGAAACAAGCTCCGTTTCAATCTTAGCTAAGCTTAGAAATGAGCAGTCGCTGAATCTTGGCCGAGCCAAGAATTGAATCGTCAACAAGTTTTGGCTGTACCAAGAAACAAATCAAGACCATCTTTCATCGTACCCAAAAATCGGACCGTGAACAAATCTCGGCCTAGCTATGTAACATAAATTGTTTAGGATTCGTCAGAGCAAAGAATTAGGCTGTAATTATATTTTGGCTGTGACCAAAAACGAACTGTCGTCGAATATGTTCGAAGTCAATCATCTATCTTGGTTTGTGTGTCCACCAAGCCAGGAAACAAACATTGTTTGAATATGCTGGATACGCCCTGTGCTGATCATGGAAGCTCAAATACTAGCTAAAGCATGGGTAACCTAAACACAATATATTTATTTTTTGTAAAATTCTAACGAGAATTAAGTAAGTAAAACGTAATTACGTCTCTAGTAATCAGTCGGCAACGACCTCTCCGTAATAGCTAGTGCATATAGAATATCTTTGATATTTTATTCCTCGTAAACCATGAAGCTTAGCCCTTTAAATTGTTATGTGTAATTGGCAGTCATAAAAAAAATTCATGCTTATTTTAAGAAGAGTTTTTAATGACAATTTTAATGCACGATAACCCCCTTACAGTGTATAGTTAGCCGCAGCCAGATCTTGATATACCTTTAGTTTAAAGTAATCAATATATCTCGTCCTACTTCGGGAGTTTTTAAGTGGTTGCTGCACCCTGAAGAGATTCACATTATTGATTAAATGTACTATTCTCTCCTTTTGGACGCTTAATGCGCGCCCGAAGTACATCCTCTGGTTTTGTTATTGGTGCAAAGTACTTTAGCGCCCTAGGACCCTATATAACTCCAACACCCTCTACGGCCTACAGTAATCTATTTACAAAACATGCCATTATACATTATATTATGCATCGGTTTTAATTTTAAGTATGTGAAAATAATATTCCTACTTCAGGCATGTGTTTTTGTTGCCGAAGGCGCAAAGTTCAACTTTGAGCCCATGGGCACACTTTGGGCCCGCGAAATTACTTTGCGCCCTAGGGCGGTAAAGTTCTTGCGGCTATGAAATATGTTGTTTAGTTTTCATTTAAAAATACTGAGATTTTTGTGCAAAATTCCTTATATCTTAAAATTTTTTTTGCTGATTCCGATGATTCGAGGCTGTAAACGTTTGTTTTTATATCTTTGCAATAATTAAAAAACAATTATTTAAGTATTATACCTTATAAAGGTTGTTATAACAATTTTTCATGTCCGAAAAGCGGTTTCTTGCTACTTTTAGGGTGAAACAATTAAATATTGATTGCTTTAATTGTTGCATCGCATAAAGTAATAAAACAGCTTGATTTAAAAATTAAAATTTCTTTTCTTACTTTATGCCTTTTTTTAAAGTAAATGTAGAATTTTTTTTTTGAATGAGTCATATCTCGGAAACCCTCCAACTATTTTTATGATCTAGAGCTCCCAATGTTTCTTTTCATATCTTTATGCAGGTTTACAAAAAGATTTGATGTTTTATACCCCATCAAGGTTGTTACAACAATTTTTAATGCTAAAAAATCATTGTATGCTGTTTTTAAAGCAAAAATATTTAAATTTTATTTTATCATAGGTAAATCATATGGATAATTTGATTACTTTATATAATTCAATAATATTTTAACTACAAGATAATTATATCACGTATATCAATTTTAGTAATAAGTTCTGATTATATAGTCAATTGTTTTTGATTTAAAAAAATTTGGACAATATTTTTGTACTATTTAGGTAAAAATGATAATGTTATTTTCGAAATAATTTAATATCATAGAGCATAAAACAGATTTTCTCCACATTTTAAATAATTCTTATCTTAAATTTAATTTTTTTTAAGTATGATGATTGCAAAATAATGTTGTTGAGGAAGCTTTGTGCTAATTCATTGGCAGCGGTTTTTTTTTCGTTAGTATGGTAACAAAAAATGTTGTATTTCTTAGAAAAACAAAAGGCTAGAAGAAACAAATTTTTTTCGAGTGAAAGCATGATCATTCTTAATTATTTATGAACAAGTTCGTATATCATCTTTTTCTGAATTTTTTTATTCGCAATCAGAATATTGATATCGTTGTAAAACAATTCTTATTAATTATTCATTATGGCTAACAGAGAATATCATATTGGCAGAGGTGCCCCTTATACTCCTGGATAGTATTAAGATACGATTTTCTGTCATGCTCTATCTAATTACAGTATTTTGGCTGCTTCTCGACTATATTAGGAAAGATTTTCGGATAGACGTCACTTACGTCCTTACACAATTCAAGGTGTATTTTAACCGAGCTCGCGATTGTCAAAATAATTTACCCGCGCAACACAGAGTCAAAGGTCGCGGTCCTAAGGTAATGGTCACTTATTTTTCTTGCAATCAATGTTGGTTTGAAGAACAGTCATAACTCGATTGGCTGAAATCCTCCAATGCACGCCTTGGGAAGCCAATCGATCCGTGTAACATTTAGGCACAGATTATAATTGAGGAATAATTTTATATAATTTAAAATGCCTTTTACTTGCTCTCTTGTCATCATGAACATTAATAAAGATGGAAAATTTGGTTCTTGGAGCATAACTATTTATTACACAAGGTATATCTACATTAGATCAATATTTCCTCACCTTGCGAATGGCCTTATCAGGATAGACTAGTATAAAAATACGAACAGAAGGACACTAGTTATATAATTATAAAAATTAATGTACATATTGAAAGAGGGCCAACATTTTCAAAATTTAGGTTTCATTTAACATTTGGGAAAAATCTCTTGAAGAGAAATTTAATTCGTAACTAGCACTGTAGGCAGTTGATTATAGACCTCACTAATAGATGGCTTCACAGAGACTAATATTCTTGAATATATCACCACAGATAAATATTTACAATAGGGTTGGCTACACATTTTAATTCATCAAGTCTGTCAAGTGCAATATTGAAAAATGTTGTACATGTATTTTTATTATTCTACATAAACAAAAACTGACAGAGATACAGCTTGTCAAAGTTGAATTGTGGAGAAAAGTGAAGTCATTTCGTAAAAAACGCTGTGCTAAGAGCATCAGCCGTATGACGTCATTCCGTTAATTAAGCAAATTTAATGCACTTTATCGGTTTTGCCTCGAGGCGTTACACAGTGGGACAAGATAGGTTTTTTTTCCGGAAATAAAATATTTCCAAAACTAATTAAACAATCTCTATGATTTTTTTTGTAGCTTACAGCTTATTTAACACATAATATGGGAAAAATGGTCTGGATTCCAAAGGGGGTGATAACAACCCTGAAAGTAGATGAAATTAGAAAAAGATTATTTAAAATTAAATTTTTTTACTATAATTGTTATACATCTCCGGAAATTGATAAGAGTCAAAATGTATGTTACAGTTCACACAATGGATAGCGTGTGTATGTTGTAAGGAGTTAAAACCACCCTCAGACTTGTTAAAATTTGAAAAAATTCATTAAAAATTGATTTTTTTTACTATAAGCGTTGGAAAACTTTAGAAATTCATTTAAAAGACAAAAAGTGTGTTAAAGTACATACAATCGTGTGTGTAAGTACGCTGTAAAGAGTTAAAACAACCCTTCGAGTTGATAAAATTTGAAAAAATTAATTTACAATTGACGTTTTTTACTATAATCGTTAAAAATATTTAGAAATCAAATAAAAAGACAAAAAGTGTATTACAGTACACACAATGGATGATGTAGATATGTTTTAGGGGGTCAAAACAATACTCAAATGGGATAAAATCGATCAAATTGTATGAAAATTGAAGAAAAAATCAAATGATTCAACTAAGTCGACTAAGCGTATGTTTGTTTGAATCATGTACACACTTTAAGAGTAAAAATGGCGTAAAAGTGTAGAAACAATCCTAAAAAAATGATAAAATATGAAATAATAAGTTTAATTTGAAATTTTTAAGTATAATTTTAAAGAATTTTTAAAACTTTCTAGTAAAGATGCTATGTATAATGTACTTCATAACATCAGTAATGCTGGTATGTTGTAGGGGGCTAACACTTCCCGTTACTTAGCTTTAATTGACGAAATATCTGAAGTACAGTAGAATGATTATCACAGCCACACAAAAAAAAAAAATTTTGGGGTTAGGTGGTCGGACCATGTTAACTATATGTTTTTGGGGTCGCTGAATTCAAATTTGGGGTCAG